>OMOW01029645.1:0-10814 GCA_900312555.1 Lamprogrammus exutus | reverse complement strand
TAACGTATAACTGAACAGCATGGAGTAGTTTTGTGCGAATGTGAAGTGAGTTTGCATAATCTGTCTGAATTATGATCGTTTGTACGAAGAGATAACGTCACTTTTTATTGAGAGCGGCGAACAACAGAGAGTTAACAAAAGCGAACATTCGGTCCGTTAAGAGGGCGCGTGTGAACCTGCCGTCGCCGCACTGGAACAATTTGTTCTTTTTTGCTGTCACAATGGACGCGTTTGTTAAATTCACGAGTCAAAGTCAGGGAAGGGATCGAATTTTCAGGTGAGTTATTTGCCTATTTGGGATTGGAACGTAAACTCGTGTTGACTTATTGACCTAGAAAAGCGTGTAGTTGATAACTCTTTCTTTTTTTCTTTCTCTTTCTTTCTTTCAGAACAACGCAATATGCATGTGCACTGTCTGTATATCTCCTGCGAAACAGCTCAGGCAGAAAGGACCTTGTGGCAAAACTGAAAAGTCTGGAAACGAGCTTGAGTTCTGGACGAAAACGTAAGTGTAAACTTGGCCACGGGTTTTATAGAGGTCCCCCCACAGTATGAAGGAGTCACGTTTATTTACACGGCCCCCACAGGGACTAAGTCAAGATTTCAAGGATGGACAAGGGAACCTAAAAGCAAAGGAGAAATTTGAAATAAAAGTGGAGGCACTGCCCCCCTCCAACATCCAGGTGTGCAGTGGGTTGGGAAGCTGGCAATTACAAAGAAAGACAACAAAATGGCAGCAATGGAGGAAAATTCATAATGCAACAATGGAACTTTGAACAAGAAAGAGGATCCTAAAAATACATTAATAATGTAGTAAGTCTACTAAAGTTCTTTACAGTCCACCCAAAATCAAATTTTAAGTATAAGAGCTGAATTTATTGCCTGAGAACAGACGCTTTGGTCAGCTTGAGTTTATGTCCATTACAGTGTGATGGCAGGATCATAACTTCTCATTTTAAATGTATGGACTATTTTTCTACCTGAGCAGAAAGTGGAGCTACCATGTGAAATGCTGACCTGCTCAGTGGGAGAAGGTTGGGGTTCAACTTCAGACACTTTGAGCTGAGGAGCTGAGACTCGAACCACTAATTCTCAAGTTAATGGATGACTTGTTTTACTACCTGCAACACTTTTCATGGCTGTTTGATCCTGTTTATCACTCCCACAGTGAGATTGAGTGTACTTTGCCATATTTATGGTGAAATGAGTGTTTTGAATATACTTAGCATACAGATGGAGAGCAGATAGCTGAATTATGCTGCACGCATAGTTTGAAAGATTTGTGTGGATGTTTTCATATTTTTTGAATTTGTGAATGAAAAAAAGATTCTATAAAAGCTAAAATAATGTCAGCTCCTCATGTAAAATAAAACTGTAAATAATAACAATAATAATAATTTCAGCTTTCCTAACTGGAGAATAAAAAAGAATGGATATTGTAAATTAAAGCATATTCCGTGTATATACTGTTCTCCATTTCGATAACTACAACTTAATCATAATCTTCCCTTATGGGTCTCTGGTTGAAAACGTTATTACAGAGAGGCCACCGCTTCTCTAATTTGTGCTCTCAGGGGCTCTGTGACGTGAAAATACACACGAGAAGCCCTGACCGAAAGCGTCCTCTTTCTCTTAATAACAACTGCTGCAAACTACACTCTGTGAGCCACGTTGTTGCCTTTTATCACCTGTGAAAGTATTTGATGCATTTTCTGACTTAAAGTGCGAAAATCTTCCTTTGATATTTACCTTGACTGAGCAGAAATTCCACTAAAACAAGTCTACCTCGATACTTGTGAATAATCCGTTCTGCTTTACAATATATAACAGCACTGTGACCAGAAAATGGTTTCTCTCTGAAGTGATGTGTTGGCCATTTCAGCCATTATTTCCCTGCCCTCAACTCATGTATACCTTTTTCTGTATGCTGGCAGAAGCCCTTTGTTGCTGTTGCTGATCATTTCTGTTCTGTGTCACCTAAACTCAATACAAAGTCAATATCTCCTCACCAACATCAGGATGAGCTCCAATGTTCAAGGCAAACAAGGCAAGAGCTGAGTCACAGCAAATAACAGCTATACTTGTTTGACTTCCTCCATGTACTAGAATATTGTCAATTATTCACTAATCCCATATTTTTAAGCCAGAACCCCTACTTTTGTCCCTGGACATGTAGTCCCTTCATTTATATCAAATATTGGCCCTGTAGTAAGGCTCCTACGTCAAACATTGAACTGCTGCTTGGTCGTAATTGCCAATGAATTCTACTTGTTCTTGTTCAACTTCTAGCTCGTACAACAAGTACGAGAAGTCTATGCATGAAGATGTTACAAAAAGGCCATGTAGTTTGAAAATAAAAATTGTAAATGCACTTTTTCATTTTACTACTGCAGAGTTGATTCAATCTCCACTTGATTTATATTCCAACTACACACACACACACTGAATGAAATGTGGCATACCTACTGTATGCCATACATATTTATAAGGCTGTTACAAAAGTGTGTCAGGTCACATTAGTTTGTGCTCTGTAAATTGCAATACAAATTGTAAATTAAACATAAATGGGCAATTCTATAGTGCACTCTGACATCTGTGTGTCCATGGGTTTAGATCAGGATAATGGCTGCTTGTGGGAACGCTGATGTCTGTTTTGTTTTTGTATGTGATCACAGGTGGTCCTTCGCCAAATGTGGCTGTAATGTTTTGACAGAACCCAGTGCAGTTTGTCCTGACCACTCTGTGCTGCTTGTGCACATAGTGTTTCTTTTAATCAGAAATGTCCTTCGTGAAAATGTCAATAAAAAAGGACTATTTCTGGTTTATGCAATTACAGTACATTCATTGTTCTCATTGACTAAATGTCACAGGAGACTCTATCTTTTTAAAAATTGTTAGTAGTTTGAATGTCCTAATTTATTCCCAATCCTGATCCTTGAGTACCACAGCACTGCATATCTCCCATCTCTCCCTGCTCCACACACACACTTGACTAGCTAGATTGGTTTTTGGGGCCTGCTTTGATTGGCTAAACACACACGATTTGGCTCAACAGGTGTGGGTACTGCAAGGAGAGGTAGTAGTATACATTGCGCAGTGCTGTGGTACTTCATGACCAGGATTGAGAAGCACTGTCCTAAAGTAATTATTCAGAATTCTCAAATTTTCTTTGCATAGCTTTTTTTCAGAATCTATAGAACCAAATGAGTCGGCGACACAGATCTGACATCTATTGAAACTTTATGGCTTGCATGAGAATGAGAATTTTGAGAGAGGGCCTTGACGTAAGCCCCACGTGGAAATGAAAGATGAGGGGCTGCTTTGGAGCAGAGTCAGACAATAAAGACCTTGTGTTTGTCTGACCCTGTCCCTTTTGTTGCTGTTAGAGCTGAGCTCTATCAGGGCCATGGCTGGCTCGGATCTGTGCGAGCTGCCTGATTATGTCCTCTCCGTATCATTCTGCAGTCACAAGGCCCTTTACTGTCTATGCCCTGGCTGCGTAGCACAAGTTAAATAAAACTGTAAAATGTCCACAGTCTTAACTGAGGTTTTATGGTTGTTTAGCAGTTTGTCCGTCTCCTTGTACGAGTTCATCTTGACTGTGATGCGAGGTGACAAGCGAGGCTCACAGTGTGAAAGCAGACCTTGTAAAAGGCTTCGTGTTCGTGGCTTGTACATGATGTAAATGAAACGCTCTCTACAGAGATGAGGTAGCGAGGAAGAGCTTGAGTCAGAATAATACGTCAATAAGCAGAGGCCATAAGCTTTGTCCCTTAGTATAATAACATGAAAGATTATTTGGCTTAAATGTAGCCTAACTTTCTTAGTTTGTATCCATGGTGGACTGCTACTGTGAAATAATAATCTGACATTTCATATCACATTGATGATTGCTCTGTTTGTCTTCCTCCCCTGTCAGTGTTCAGGCTGGGAAACGCAGTAAATTCCATTGAGGCTGCTAAGCGAACCGTGCAGCTCTCTGACCGAGTGCTGTGCCTGTGCCTTACTGTGGCCAACCTCAACCGCGCCCTCTACTTTATCTGCGACAATGTACTTTGGGCCAGGAATGTCGGCCTTATCCGTGACATCGACAAGGAGCGCTGGAGCCTGAACGCCTCTCGCTGCTACTTTTTCTCTCTCGTGATGAATCTGACCAGGGATCTTTATGTGACCATCCGATTAATGACGCAGAAAGCACGAGAAAAGCAGTTCAGGGAGAAAATGAACCGCCACCTCGACGAGAGTCCCGAAGTGGCCGAAGTTGTCGTCCCTCAGCTGGATGCGTTTGTTTTTCTGCTGTTTGAGAGTCTGAAATCACATCCTGCCGTTGCCTTGGACACACTGAAGAACATTTGTGATCTTTTCATTCCTTTAGACAGGTTGGGTATTTACCAGTCCAACGCAGGAGTGGTTGGATTCTGTGGTCTGATGTCTTCACTGCTTGGGATTGTAACACTCGTACAGCCCAATCTAAGAATCAAACCATGATAACCAAGGTGGAATGACTTGGGGTGTCAGGTTAATTTTGAAATACGTGTGTTTCAAATTGAGGTTAACCTGAGTACACGAAGAACTTAGGTTAGAAATCACCAGCACTTTTTCTAGCAAGTTATTGCCCTTGAATGTTTCAGTTTTACATTAAAGCCAAACCAGCAATAACTGAAAGGCTTGGCTGTTTTAGGAATGAATGGATCGGAACGTTTTTACATTCAAGATCAAGCAGATAACTGATTTTACAATATTGTTGAGAAAAATGAACCATGTCTACATTGTATACAGGGTGTAGGGACCAGTCAGAGTCGGGCTGGTACACTGGTTTAAACGGGAGTAAATCAAGTTGTGTTTCAGTCTTGTGAAACTGTAATGTTGAGATTATAACACAAGCAGGTCTCATTTACTGTGTGAACTCAGAAAATAAGCGATACTTTGCAACTACTGTTCTTATTAAAGCACGGTGTATAGGTTGGATCTGTGTGTGTTTGTAAATATTGAATGTGTATGTGTATGTGTGATATAGATTGAACTTGGCTAAAATAATGGAATGATTTTAAAAAGCTGCTAACAAACCTAAAATGATCTTTAGGGATCTCCCTCCTGTTATTTACTGTTCATTATGCCTTTAAGCGACTGGCCTGGACTTTGACAGCAGATTATCTGTTAACTCATGTGAAATATAAAGGATTGACAACAAAATTCTGCACTGTAAAATTAATCTATGCAAATTAAGTTTGTAGTTGAAAAAAAAGTTTTCTTTAAGTGAACTTGTGATTAAAGTCTTAATTTATTCACTTAATCAAATGTGTCCACTTATATTTTACCAGCACCAGTGGTTCTCTTTATTGTGTGTGTTTGTGTGCATGTATTTAATGACTCATTTAATGTATTTTTTTTTAATTTGACACATCATCTGATTTCGCTTATCAGGTGTGGGTAGAGCAGAGAGAGATGGAAAATACGCAGTGCTGGGGTAGTTGAAGACCAGGATTGAGAACCACTGCTCCAGTAAATGACTCCAGGTTCTCAATCTGCTCCTTAGGACCCACAGCACTGCTTATGAGTTCATCGTGTGTGTGTGTAAGGTGAAACACAGGTTTGTTCAGGAAAACGGCAACACTGCCCTCTTGAGGAAAAATAGTTGAACCGGTTGAAAAGAGCTTTATTTTTCAATATAACTGAGACAATACATTTTTTTCTGAAAGCTTTTCTCAAGACGATGATGTGATAAAGCAACCACCATCGAAAATTTAAAAAATATATTCCATTTCCCTTTCACCGTTCTTTTGAGTTTTGCTGTGAAAAGAATGAAGAAACTAAGCAAAGTAGAATCCCCAAAACGAACAAACACACAATAAGCAATAAATAGAGACATTTGTTCTCCTAGGTAGATCCATTGCAGTGAATTATAGACATAACATTAAATTTCACGTTTCTGTTGATGAATAGTTTCTTCCAGTACTCATAAACCAATTAGGCACAGCAGTAAGACATGGAAAAAGTTTGCTGTGCTGCAAGTTAAAATCCAGGCGGGCATTCCTCCAAATGTTATGTTTACATCAATGCAAAAAGCCAACAAATAAGATGCAGTCAAATTGGTGTCCTGGAAAACCTTGCATTTTGAAAACGCAACATTTTCATAACTGAACTTATGATCTTGTTTTTGCACATGTAACACTTTTTTGCAAGGCATCCAATGTGAAGTTGAGTCGTTCAAAACTTATCAAAAATCCCTGCTATCAACGTGAATCTGCGATTGTGTAAATACTGTTGGCACAAGGTTTTTCCAGAATACCAATAATGGATGCAGAACGACTCTGCTTTCTGTGTGGAAAGGCACCGACAGCAGCTGTTAGCTCCTGCAAAGGTCAAATTCAGTTTGCATGTGAAGCAACGGTGTGTTTCCAAAAAAACAAACATTAAACAGGAAGAAAGGTTTACTCATATAATCATCGCTTATCAAAATAAATATTAGCCAAGCTGTGTCATCTGTTTCATAGATATGATGCAGATTGTTTGATTACATATTTACTGTAGTACAACTGATCAACAGTATTACTCTGGTAGTACATGGGAAGCCCTTAAACTGAATTATTGACTTATGGTTTTATTGTCTGAGGTGAGTAGATCAATTAACCTTTTGCTAGAAAACTCAGGCATGAAAATGGTCAATATTTTTCGAAAAATACAGAATATTGGCACGAAATATCAACAATTAGCAGCTTTAGTCCAGTGTCAGTCCTCAAAATTGTTTGACCGGAATAAGATTATTTGTCGAAGAATTTATAGGTGATATTACTGTAGATTACGGTCACATGATCATTGGCCAGTTAACTTACAACACTAAAGTTAGATACTATTACTTTCTTATGATACATGCACCAAAATGTGATATTTAATTCCAGTTCTACATCATTTATTTTATCAGTATATCTTTAGGTACTAACAAATTCCACTTTGTGTACTCTTGCAGGCCATGTGCTCTTTAAATACCATCCAACTGTGTACTGCGGATTTCCTCAGTACAAATTCCTCTACCAGAAAGTACAAATTATTTTCTTAATCAAAACACCTGTCTACACACAGGCTGATCAGTCACGCTGCAACTTGTCTGATCTTACCAAAATGCATATACTGTAAGGAAGTCATAAGGGCTCATTTGTTTGTATATATTTGTAACAAAACAAATGTAACTTTGTGCACACTCTGACACTCCTTTCTTTTTAGATTTGATGCCATTCAATGTTTTAAATGGATATGATTCTTCCAATGCTCAGTGCTAATAAATATTCCATTCTTGGAAACATAAATATGTGGCAAGAATGAGCAACTTTTGCTTTACCTAAATCCTTCACATCCCAGAATATAGAGTGTAGGAACATACATTAAACTTATGCAAAGAGCACAATAAATATGTGACACGAAGCCCACTGACCATCAGATAAGACATCAAGAGAAATGAAGCGCATCATTTTGTCTTGATTTTTTACACAATTCTTGCTTTTGATAGTGGTGCCCGGGAGGACTGGACAGCGAGTTCCTTTTTCAGTTTGTGATTATCTAACAGATTACGCGAAGAAATGTGGCAGAAACAGAAAATGGTTAAGACGTACTTGTAAGACATCTACACAGATGATACAATTGCTGCACAACAACAATCCAGTCACTGGATTTTAAATTAAACTAAAAGACATTTAAATACAATTTCTGAGAACACTTTTAGACAACCAAGATTCGACTAAAACTGAAGTATGTTTCGCCACAGGGTCCTGGAAATGTCTGTCATATACGTTAAGGCAAATATTATCTTCTTTCTCCCAGTTTAAGCCACCGTTAAGACAACAGAAGTGAGTACAGCTACATTGATGCAAAATTTCATCTGAACTAGGTTTCCTACTTTAGGCCACAGCTAATTAAGGTAAAATTAAATTACAGCTTGTGGTGATTCAGATGTACCTGCCTTGATAAAAAATCAACAAAATGAGTCCATACAAAAATCCATACAGGCGCTCCCTAAAGGTCACCCTGCTCCTTGCACCCAAACTGGTTAAACTAGGTGACTGGCAGTGTCATCTTTAAAATTACTGTTCAGTTTGTTAAAGGCATCTCTTTACACATTCAGTAAAATAACATCAAAATGTCACAATCACTGATGTGAATCACTGTTAAGTAAACCCCATAATAAACATCATCAAGACTTCAACCAAATCAAAATCATACAAAGTGTACAATGTGGGGGTAAAGTTGACACCAAAGTAAATATCCTGTCAGCTTTGAAACGGAGTCTAAAGTGAAAAGAGCAACTTGTACAGCATAAACACAGCACTGTTGCGTACTGTTGCGTGGCAGTAAACAAAACTGCAAGCAGAGGACTTCTTTTTTTCATTATGCAACGAAAAGGCAGTTCATGGTAGGCTGTGTGTTACAGTATGCTGGGTGTGTGTAGGAGTTTTTGGAGAGATTCCAGCATGTCAGAAATGACAAAGGACGATGACAGAAAGCTACGTGATAGATTTCCTCATTACTGAAAACGAAACGAGCACAGATCTCTTGAAGCAAACCTAGATGGTACACTTTATACTTCATAACAAGCTAATTTTAGTGTTTAGTTGTGATTTTAAAAATGTGTGGCTTTCACAAGTGTCGCATATTCTGAGGGAAATAAAGTTAAGCTGGTCTGAAACTGAGATGCCTGTGTTATTGTCATTATCTGATCAGATTATTTATATGAATTGTGTCAAAATGTGACTTGTGTACCACTGTTGTGTTTAAATATAAGGACCTTAGTAGCATTTGCCTTCCCCTAAAACTGATTGTACCATCAACTTAATACTTTTTACAAATCAACTCTTTTTTAAGTTCTAACAAGACAAAGGATAGAATACAAAATGCAATTAGGCAGGAGTGATCGCATCTATTTTGCATTTTAGAAAAATGGATTTGGCTTTCATTTTGTCTTCTAACCATTTTTGTTTTTTGTTTTTTACAGCAGAACAACATCTAGCCATTACAGCAATAACCACTGCTGACATCTATAGTGTTAAAGGGCATCGGATGGTCACGAGTTGGTGGTCTCAGCCCGCTTTTGAAAAGAGAAACCTGGCTCCCCGATTGCATTAACACTTGGGATGAGTAAAGTGAAAAGTGTTTCAGCTGTTATCCAAGGTTGGAAATACTCCGGGACCCAGCTGGGCAGTCTTTCGGTCCATCAGGAGTCTTTTGGTCCAGTTACAACCCACCCCACTGAGGGCAGAGGCCAATTACTAGGAGAGTTCCTGCGTTCGGTCGTAATCTGTAATCAGGCCTTTGATATGCGACAGTTTCTGATGCAGGTATTCGCATCGCTTCTTCTCTTCCCGATACCCAGGAAACTTCTGAAATAATGAAAAAGGGAAACGTGTGAGCATTCAGTAACACAGCATAAACTGATGTTTAGTGCTCGACAGAAAGATCAGATCATAAAAGAATTCTTACTTTCTTATACTTTCGGTACTTTTGTAGAATTTGGTCCTCCATGAGCTGGAAAGATCAACAAACACAAGTGTTAGTCTGCCATGTATGTGATCTGTAATGTGTTTAGTGTTACACTGGAAAGGTCCTGGGTCCAGACAGTACCTTGTACTCTTGCGTTCCGGGGGAGAGTGTGTTGATCTTTGAACCCAACTGCACAAACATCTCTGTGATCGCACCAATCCGGTCATGAAGGGCCCTGTATTCATCGTACTCGGCGCAGAAATCGTTCTTGTACTGCTGCCGCTGCTCCAGTGCTGTTATGGTGCCGTATTTTCTGGAAGAAGAACACAGAATCCTCATGAAAGCCCCGAACTATCCAGCAGATGGCACTGCAGAATAGCGGAGGGAATGGTCTGACACGTCACAGCTCTGACTGTGATGTGTTGACCAGATGTATAAATGTAAGACACAAGATCATTTGTTTTTAATGTCATTTCCAGTGAAGCTTTGCTACAGCCCATTAAGACATGTGGTTTACTTTTGACTATTTATATCAGTGTTCTGAAGCTGAAATGATCCTTTTGGGACAAGCTGAAGAGCTAATATGATATCAACAATGCATGTGGACTCAGATTTAGTAACTTACTGTGTTTATGGGATTCATCTCTGTATTTAGAAACATAGCCGAAACGATGAATAAACTTACATTAAATAGTCAGGCAGATCCTCTGCTGACGTTAGATTGACATGTGTTTTTCCTCCCTCATGATCTGCAGATAAACACACACGCCAAGACAGAAAAAAAAAGGTTAAAGCAATTTGCAAATGCAAATATGATAATGCTATCAAAGCTGCTGGGAACATTTATCACTGTTCCTGATAAGAGATCAGTTCCAAGGCAGCCGGTGACGTCAGCAAGCCAGAGTAGGAGGCAAATGCTGCCTGCTGAGTCGCTGGTCCGTAGGTCACCCAGCTGTTCCACAGTCAATCATCAACAGACTAGACAGAGGCGTGGGGACGCATGGGCAGAGGAAGTGTTACAGTCCTAACGCTACTCACTACACTGTCAAATGAAGATGAATGAATTGTTATTTCCAGGTTTCTATAGGCAACAGAACAAAACATAAACTCACCTTTGAGATTCTCTTGCTTCTGCTTCAGGTCCGGGCTGGTCTCGATCCAGTCTGGTTTTAAGCGCTCTCGTTCCTTGTCTTTGTGCTTTTTGGACTTCTTCTTTTTATGTTGGCCGTTGGCGAGCTGTTGGTCAGTGCAAATGGAAGGCTGAGTGTGTGGGAGCTTGGGGCTGGGCGCATTAAGAGCCCGCCCTGTTCTCTCCACTTTGGGAAAGGTCGACAACCCGCTTAGTT
>OMOW01029607.1:5117-15125 GCA_900312555.1 Lamprogrammus exutus | reverse complement strand
TAAACTCATGACATGTTTTAAATTGCTGGATACAGTAAGATATGCTCAACATAGATGTGCAACCAAGAAATACATAAGCTTTTAAAAAGAGCCATTAATGCTATCAGACAGACCTCCTGTACACGAGATTGAAGATCTAAAAGTCAAGATTGTTGAATGAAGCCCTGTGTAGTTTTTGACCACTAGTGGTGCTGAAGAGCGATGTTTTGATGAGTGGAAATCCCCTGCGCTCACATACTGCATGCATGTCAAAAGAATTGACTAGATTTACAGAACACGATACATTTTGTCATAAAGATTTGTCTTGTGACTTGAAGCGGCAATGGCCAAAGTTTCAGCATCCGACTAAGCCTTTCTGAGATGGCTTTGAACACTTTTTAATACCAAAATATTAGCCAGTAATGCCAAGCTCCTATGATGCTTTTGGACTAAGAAACATTTGATCAGCTTCAAATTTCAGCGTTGCAGTTTTTTTTACTGACAGAAACAAAAGGAAGCCTACACCATAAATAGACCTGGAACTTTAATGTGTCACTCTTATTAATATGAATATTCAATCTGAAACATGAGTCACATGTTCCTGGCAATGAAAACCACATCTGTGTCACCCGGAAGTCATGTGCTTACTATGACGCTGACAGCGTTCATTAAAGGAACAACCAAACTCACCTGCGTGGTAAGCTATGGACCCTCTGCTCCAACCTGGGTGTCTGTTTTTGGGGTAATCCTGTGAGGAGAGAGATGGTGTACTCCTGTAAGCACCTATAGGTGGCAGCAGAACAGTTGGACGGAGCAACAGGTAAAAACATTGAGCAGTCGAGGGACGAAGGAGAGGATAAAGCTGTGGGAATACTATGGAGGACGTTTGGTGTCTGGAATGATGACAGTAAGATATTACCCTTAGGGACAGGAATATAAAAAGGTAAAGAATGTGTCACAAACAATCGCCCATTCATCTAATATCACAGAAGAAACAATTGAGCAACTGCAAACTGCATTCGTTGCCCCGAGAAACAGACACCTTTGTTTTGATTTCATTGGCAGACGGACAAAAAAGACAGCTCGTCGTGTCTTGTAGGAGATGACAGGGGCTGGGACGAAACCTCAGGAATGACCGCTTTTATAACGCCCCGCCAAAACCACAGACACATCAGGAAAAACAATTCCTGGAAAACAATCAGTCAAATGACAGAGCTCCAGTCTCCACACCGTCCGACCCGGGGGCAGAACATGTCCACACACAAGGGGACGAGAGAGCTTCACGCCAACGAACAATGATCCTCTACTCCCCAGACTGGGAGCACGAACACAGCAGTGAGATTAGGGAGTCTGAGGTTCAATCGCTTAGCAACCAATCAGACTGAGTCCCGTGTAACCAGCAATATTTTCATTTCTGTCATTTAAGACACAATGATGGCTTAATTATTATATTTTCTTTATATCAAACAGGATGTGAGAGGCTAAGAGCATCTGATTGCATCTCTGGCGTGTAAACGTCCAACAAATCCTCTCTCAGACCCAAATGGTTACCAAGTGTTTCCAAAATATGAATCATCAGTTGCTGTCATTATACATGACTAAATACCACCAGAAAAAAACAATTATTTGGATATTGACCATGAATTGCTTTGCCTGAGGAACTTGTGCATACTTTGCATTCTTTCATATTTTCCTTCTTCTTTCTTGTGTAATGCGAGCGTCAGTACGTAAGCAGAGAGTAAACAAACAGAGACAGAGTAAAACCGAAACAAAGTGCATGTGCTGTGTCCCAAAGGTATACTACACACTAATACTGTAGTGTTCTCTTTGCACTAATCTAAACAATGACGTATTTCAAGCAGTAGTGTGCATATATAAACATACTCATTACTATGTACTAACTGAAAATAGATTTGTGTGTGTAATGTCGCGAGCTGAGAGCGAGCCATCCGCCATTGTTCAAACATTTTCACCAATGACAAGCGACTCCCTTTCCGCTCCGTGTTGCATTATGGGACGACAGTGTCCATCACGACTGCACAAAGCAACACAACTTCTATAGCGTACGGCCATAAGTTGGCCATAATTTATACTATTTATGAAGAGAGCCTTTAGAATTACTATTCAGTGCACATTCAGGACACACACTTGTGTCGTATAAGTTGTGTGCCATACTTGACTACGGTGTGATATCAAGCTAACACGGTAGATCAACATGTAAATGGAACAACGTGCTTTCTATGGAAAACCAGATGAGGGGGTGAAATGAGACAATATTTATTCTGTTGTTAGCTTTTCCTCCTTGGGTCATCCATCACTGCGACTGGAAACAGTGAGAGCAGTGCTGCATGTGAGGGAGGGATGACGAGGTGTGACGGATAACCATAGAGCTGAGCATACATACAATAACACAGCGCGTGACAAGAGATTGACGGCGTCAGGAGGCTCTTACCCTGCGTGCCAGTCCCAGGGCGATGTAACACTTCTCTCCAGGATCGGTGATCTCCAGCTCGTAGTAGTGGAAACGTGTGTTCAGAGGCCGGCGGGCCTGAGCCAAGCCGACGTCCACGATGCTCTTCCCTTTCCCCACATACTCCAACAACTACAGACACACACAGTATACGGCTCATCGCTGAACGTAAAGGAGCTGAAAGCTGATTCAAGTTTGGTTTAATGGGAAAATTAACACTCTTCTCGACTAAAGAAGTTCTTAGTCCACTAATGCCCCCACTGTACTTCATAAGAAATAGAACTTTCTGAGCAAAAAGACGTCTTGCTAGTGATTCTGCTTTCATTGTTCTTTGTCCACTTTTGTCTTTTCTACTTCTGGTCGAAATTGATCCAAATCACACTGCTGGCCCCTCATTGGTGACGCAACCAGCCACGTAATATTTGGGCCAATTACAGCCGGGGTGACAGGTATCAGGAGTAGAAAAGACAAAAGACAGTAATGAGGGACAGCACTGCGTCCAGTGTTCTAGGATGTGCTCACCTTCCTGTCGTTTCATTGTTTCGCCTCACTTTTGAAATATGTTTTGCCTCTCTTTTGAAGCACACAGAGGCTTTAATACGCAAGCTTTAACTGGAAAATAAGTTTACTCATTTCTCCAGTGTCATTGTCCCTGTGTAGATGAACGCAGTCATAACAAAAAGATCTTGAGAAACCTAAAAAAAAGAAAAAAAAAGAAATTTGTGAATATTGTAATTCCAGAGATGCGACGATACACTTATTAACCATTCCCTATTAAATACATTCCCTTCCCATATGGACCAACTGACTAAAATGCCTCAGTCAGGACCCTAACAACCGCTGAGTTGACTAATTTACAAAGACCGGTCGGCCTTAAAGAGAACTCAGCACAGAATTCCTGCAGAAAGATGAAATCAAAATCGCATTAGGCTTAAACTGGAAGCGACGAGGGCTGTTTGCCGGCGGGCACGCAGACAATTACTCTTTCTCAGGTCTAATAAATGTTATCCAGATACTTCAGCCTGTTCATCATTTATTCATAACTAACAGCAGGCTGCATTATAGGTAGTTGTTAAATAAGTGTACAAATAAGAGTCTGACCAATACTGGATTTTTGAGTCCGATACCAGTATAAAACAATGTAAATACAACAAAAATGATGATGGGTTGACCCTTTTTTACACGAACACATTATATAACTGTTTTTAGGACAAACATATGTACCTAGGCAGATTATCAGTAACGATAACAGTAAACGTCACTCAAAATTAAACTGCTGAATCATAAATATAAATGAAAAAATAACACAAAACACAAATATAAATGAAGAAAAGTAAGGGACGAATATACTTAAATTCAGCTTGTAAAACCTTTAGAATCTGCAATTCTTAATGTGCCTCATCCACAGTTGTGATTCATTTTTATGGAAATTTTCTCACATTATTCACCGGCTTCCTTTCCGGAGATTATGTAAACGGGGCCGAAGGCGAAAGCGGCTTACATATAAGTAACCTTGAGAGTAGGAAGCAGAAACTCTCCCAAAAAAGGAAAGTACAAATATCTCAAATCTATACAAAAGTACAGTACTTTAAGTATTATTTTGAGCTTGGCTACTAACATGAAAGTTTCAAAGTTACTGTTCGCACCGCAATCTGAAACAAATACTACACTACAAAGCATCCAAGCACGAAGGTTTTATTTTTTCCATCCCCCGAAGCCTTTCAGAATCCAAGCAAAAGCACCACAGCTGCTCTTTTACTGATGCCCTGACAGCTCTGAGGTAGTATTACAGTGTACGTGTGAAAGCGATGCGTCCCAGGGAGTTCACGCTGCGGTTTTTGGACATAGCACGGTTACATGACAGGGCCAAATTTGAAGAAGAAAAGGATAATTAAGCGTGCGAGAGACGTGCAGGTTATCTACTTCTGCCCAAAGGCTGTTCAGCTGCAATCCCCTCCCATCCGCTTTGAATTCAGAGAGGGGTTTTGTGCGCATCGCCTGCTGAGTCAGACACACACATTGCAGCAGTGAGATGGATTGAGACAAACAGATTCACTACGCCCCCACAAACACTTCAGAGGGAGAGACAGATAGAGACAAAGAGCAGCAACGTGGGAAAATATTAGTGATTATATTTGTTGTTACTTGAGTACTTGGCAACAGCTATGATTGACTTCTGAATTTCTCTATTGGCTATCTAACCACAATCTAAAAGCTTATTCTTTGCTTTTTTTTCTTAAATAAAATGTATTTTTCCTATTTCTCTGGTGGATATAAAGTTCCTGGTTTCATATACGCATTTTTTTTTTTTTAATGAATCTTATACTTTGAAACACTGTGGTAAGCATTTTCAAATAAAGCCTTTAGTGAGACAAATGTGGAGATGGTCTGTTCTCTGTCTCTAATTGGCCCCCTCCTGAAAAAGCCCACTCGTTCCGGATTCAGTCACGCATCTCCTCGGAGAGAATGCGAAGTCGTTGCACCAAAGACTATGAACTTATCGCAAACTCAAATGAGTAGCCAATGAAATTGAAGTATTCCAGACCAAGAAACTTTCATGGAAGTCTGTGCAGTTTCTCCCGTTAATTTATAAACTCATTCAGACTACTAAACCATCACAGAGCATTAACTGTTATGAGATTTCTACGTGAGCTTTCATGACTATTACTTTTTCTAACTTGTCGTGCAGCAAAGCCTTTCTACAGATGCTACCACAATTGCTGCTTACTGTGCCAGTCACTTTAACATCATGGAGACGGGCCCACTCGTCTTCATGGCTGTCCACTATCATCTGCCCGTCGTCCTCCTCCATCGCACACTCCGCCTGCAGGTCCAGCAGCACTTCTTCGCCCAAAGAGTGCATCCCTACTGCAGGGTAGAAAGCATCGGGAGATCCTGGAACCTCCACACTGCCGACCTGGGCAAACATTCAGACACAGTATTGTTTAGGGTAAAGCTGATGATGGATGAGTGGATAACAGGAATATGATGGTATTAGAGAACTTACTTCTTTGCCATTTTTGGTAAAAAACACTGTAATCTGTCCATCTTCAAAGGAGTCCAGGTACATTCCACAGCCTATTCTATCACCTCGGTTGCATTTTGGACCAAACTGTTGTCCCACAGTGTTTCCATTATACAGCCTGTCAAAAGAGAAAGCGGATGAGCTTCCATGGCAGCACCTGAAGGCCTTTTCACTCTGCCAGCTGTTGGCACAGCAGGTGATATAACCACCTCCATACTTGTTAACTTCACCATAATTAAGTGAGTGGTTCAAATCTACGCTCCACTACAGCTGTTTGTTCCTCTACTTACATCCATCGGGGCCCTTTTGAGTAAAGTGAAGTTAAGTAAAACACATTTCTTCTCATACAACACATCAAATGTATGTAGTGTGCTTTTGCGTAGTGTAGTACAATGCACGAGAATTGAAAGATCAAGTCTGAAGGTTTTGCAGTTATGGTTAATTCTTTGATCCATTCTGCAAAAATTATCACAGAACTTCTGTAAAAATGATCCCAAATTCAGAAAAAGGCACAGGTAATTGTTAAATCATACATTGTCAAACATTGTACATCTGAGAAGAAAATATTTCAAAAGAATTTGAAGGTCAATAGAAACATCAATAACATACAGAATCTCATTATTAGCTACATTTAAGAAGAGATTTAAGAAAAAAGGATGGTGTATCATGGTTTCTCACATACTTGCCATCATCAGCATGATACGCCACAGAATGTGGGAGCCAGCCCGGCTGGTGGTCCAGCTTGTAGAGTTGAGGCACCAGGCCAACAGCAATCATCCCCCTAACTCCAGTATCAATGACTGTGACCTGCAAATCCCACAAACCCTGTTAATATCAAACGAAAACTGAAAGGATTTGAGTTATTTTTGTCTTTTGGACTTAGCCAAAAACTGACTTTCTCTAAAAACAAATGAATGACTTATCCATAAATACCTGATACATTTGGTGAAGACTTACAACATTCTTTAACCAATCAAGATATGTTAAAGACTCAAGCATTGTGGCGTACAATTATATGAGGTGTCTTTTACTCAGTGGTATTTCCAAAACTAAGACTGTTTCTTTGTATCACATGATCATTAAAAGTAAAACCCCCCCCAGCAACAAGCTGGTCTGTACCATTGTTACCATAAGTGAATGCTGACCATATGACATCATCCCCAGGATGCCTTATATGGACACGGTGCAATCGGAGCACCGCTGACAAATCCGGGGCAAAGAGAAAAGGAAACTTTAAGTACTTTCCCATGACCTCAACTCTAGCCTCCTGTGTGTTCGCAGTATTAAATCTCTCTTTGTGTCTGAGCGTAACACACAGGTGACCTCTGAAACCTCACGTCAGATCAGCAATTACCGAGGTATCGTTTGTTAGTACAGATCCCCATTTACGCAAACAACTTCCTCCCTCCTCCTACATGACTCACTTTGACGTACGTATAAAGCACAACAAGTCTGAAAGGTTCGGTTTCTGTTTCACTGCACGCCACACTGTGTACGATGTGCAACTGAGGCAAGTTTGAACACGGGACGTTAACTGTCCTGGCGTAAGTGTTGAGAGCACCGAATTGTGAAATAAGGAGACAAGCACATGATTTGTGGTGATCTGTGGCTTATTTGGCACGGGGAAACCGATTCATCAAGTCCAAGCATCAGAATCTGCTCCAGAGAAACTGAGAATATTCTGCACCTCTGTATTTATTATCTTACAACTTTTTAATATTAGTAAGGTGATAGGAGAGTTGAGGGAATATCAGAAATATAATGAAATGTTTTTATGTCAATCAACAGTGGACTAGTTAAGGACGGAGATGGACAACGTGGACAGTTACTACGCAGTGGCTGCATTGTTGTGCTGGGACTGGATTTTATTAACTGCTTCTGACTGTGGTGTAAATGATTTTGGCATCCGTGACTGGAAAATTTGAGGAATCAGCAGTTAAGTTCAATTACGCCCCCTCCCACCACACAATGTAACAAGCACTGCCAAGTAATTCCATACATCTACTTTCAAGTTTAAAGGTCTTCAGATTTTATTTCTCAAAATGAGGCAGTGCAGCATTTTTAAGTGTTAATCCCAACAGGCGTTAAGATTTCCCTTTGTTTTGGCCCAAGAATATGAAGCGTTTACTAAGCTGCTCCGTGATTGTTGATTTTTGTCAGTGTTCTAATGTCAGACTTCTAATGTTTCTGCTGAATGCCAATGACATTAAAACTATTTTAAATATGTGACTGTTTTATCACACACTGTAATAAATAATCAAATGTTAGAGGTATACAAACAAAATCTACCCGCTGTGCAGTCCAATGAGCACAGAGTAAAGACCGGTGAGAGATGGAAACTGAAGCTGATCATGCTACAGATATGTTTGGGTAGAGTATCAGCTCGACTCAAACGCTCAACAGAAACTAATACAAACTCGAACGCACAAAAAAACTGACTCTTACTTCAAAATAACGGTTTCTTCTCGATAATGGCCTGGGTGCCACATAACAGCCAACTTCATCTGAGTTCCCTTGATACCTACAAAGAGATAGCTTGTATTAAAAAAATATATAAAACATTTAATGAAATAACAAAAATCAATTTAAATGGACTCAAACATCTGAGCTCCTGTCTAATGCAGGCAAACTGAGAAGCTGATTCAGCTGGTAAAGGTTAAGATCCACTCCCAAATCAGGGAATCGAACACACACTGGGTGACCGGTTGGTCTTTAATGTTACCTGAGTATGTCTCCGTCTCTGAGCATTCTTTTTAATCGCTCCCGGTAACGCACTGCTCGCACTTCACGAATTTCTCGGATTCGCCTCCTCCAGTTCAGAAAGCGATAATGAAGGTTTATGTCGTCCATGTCCCACAATCATAACAGTCTAGGATGCTGGGGAAAAAATAAAAGGTTTATCAATGCAGTTGAGAATATCACTAGATTACACGTCTATCATAAAGGCACATTTAATCCACCGCTGAATTTGAATCATAGGATTGGAACCTGCTTTCATTCCAAAACCGAATGAGAGGTTTTATTCCAATATGAGGAGTGTTACAAAAAAAATAACTTAATCTGTCATCAATTATATTTTATGAGGTCAAATGTTTAACAAATTGGGCCTGTAATTTAAATTTTTTTAATTTGCACTATAAACTAAGAGCATCCCCATGTCTCAATATGATGTACCATTACAAACTTAAATTTCACTGCATGATGAGTTTGAGATGTGAAGCTCCAGTTTGTAAAGAGACATTTATCTTATTTTGGAGTATGTGTCTGTCTGATGATTGCCACCACCATCGTATAAAGATAAAGCCCTAGAAGTACTCTAGGCCAAGACTAAAGATTTAATCACAGCAAAAGACTTGCTGATATATATATTTAAAAAAAAGAAAGAAAAAAGCCTGACATCACAAAAACCCTTTCAGTTCTACCAGGTTTGAAGCCTTTTACGACGGCTGCATGGTGATGAGGAGAACAAGCACTTCTGTCATGATGACTGTCAGTGCAGTTTAAGGCTCCAATTAAAATTAGCTTCATTTGTGATTAAACTATTGATTTTGCCGATTAGTTGCGTCATTGTTTAGTCCAGTAAATGTCAAACACACTAGCTTCCAAAGCCAAAAGAGATGTCTTCAAACTGTCTTTGAACTGCAAAAGACTTAAAATGAAAAATCCCATTGTAAACTGCAACTGACTGATTTTTCTGTTGATCAATCTGAATCTGTTACAGAAATGGCAAAAGATGGAGAGGGATAACAATTATGAAAGCAGCAAAAGAAAGCAATAATCTTTGACCAACATATTAAGGATTCCTCTGTAGCCTCGCTAGACCAGAAGACAGACGTAGATCTGGTCCCAAATCCTAAGTCTTCTTGTCAATATATGTCAGCAGGTACCAATGTGTGAATCTGTGATGATCAGATGTGTGTGATGCCACTGAAGCACACAGTATACTAAACACGCAGTAATGTCCCCTGATGTACGTCACTGATGGACCACACCTCTACTCTGTCCTGTTGTGTCATGAGTTAAACACACAAAGGTGAGCACACATACACCTTTGCACAGTCTGGTTTGTGTTTGGTCCATTCATATTTATACATTAGAAATAACTATCTCACAGTGGATTGTTTTTACTGTACTTTGAAAATCACCTGATTAATGGGTTGTTATCATATCCCCTACATGTGGGAAACGTATCATAATTGGCAGAAAAGAACACACTTTCACTTTCTCGGAACTCCTTTCAATATGAGCAGTCACAGGAAGGTGTGGACATGTTGGTCAATTTGATGACTTAAAGTAACCAACCTCAATACAAATGAATAGTTTGTTACGTTAGTTCTAACTGGTAATTTGTTTTAATAATTACAAACAACCCTCAGTCATGATTTGTCACGTATTTTACTCGACAAATTTCCGAGCGCAGCCTGAACGCGGCATCGCATTTCCACACTGTAGCCAGACTCGCTTGGTCGTGTGTGTGTGTCCGGCGTTAGAAAATCGTCGCGGTGCCGGCCACAGGATATACTGTACACGAGCA
>OMOW01029583.1:0-14878 GCA_900312555.1 Lamprogrammus exutus | reverse complement strand
CATGTTTGGACCATGGCTGTTTGGTGCCCTGCATCATTTTCCCCCAACATCACAAATGTCTCCGTGTGCTGTTTGTTAACTTACAGCCTATTACTGTTGTGTTCCCAGTGGCTGGCTTCAAACCTCCAGGACAGACTGACACCAGGCTTAAGACTTACTTGGAACGTATAAAACAATGACTTATTTCACCTTAGTATAGTGATACCAAAAGCATTTTAATGCCCTGACACTAGCTTTGGCATCACTGGCTGGGTATTCATTCAGAGCTTATGATATCCAAAGGTGATATAAGTTATTTTTTTGTATGAATTCCAGAGTACAGTAAGTCTCAAGTTTTGTCAGAGACATGACTTAGTCTGCCTTTCTTTTCCAACCAGAAGTTGTTTTCTTAAAAATGTTTTATTCAATATCTTTTTCTCTTGCTTTTCTCTTTTCTCTGCATGGCTGGAAAGTAGGTTAGTGTGTCTCTGTATGTGTGCACTGAAGTCCAAAAAAATCAAGTTGTATCTGTTGTCGAAGGCGTCTGGCAGGAGACCCTGGAAATGTAGTCACGCAGCAGCAGCAGCAGCAGTCATCAGCATTGTTGTGCATACACAGAAGGTTGAAGAGCAGGAATGTCACATTGTCAGGTTGTGTGAATATTTTCTACTTTGTGTGGGGCTCTGATTATAGATCAGCAGTTTCTACAGGACGTTGCAGTTTGCTTTTTTTGTCCTGTGACCCCGCAGACAGCACAAGGTGCCGAGAGTCTTAAGAACCACTACCTACTACCTGCACGTCCCCACAAGTTGTTATTCTTATTTAACCCCTCAAAGAGCTTTGCTACCCGCAGCTGACAGGTATCTGTCATAGGTCCCGACAGCCGACAGTCATGGCTGCCTGTCTCGCTGCCTGCAGGAGCGCGACAAAGCAGTAGCTGCATCTGTTGTAGCTCATATGCGGACATGATGATGTGTGACCAGTGCCCATAGACACGAGTGTGATTATACGTGTGCAAACACATACTGAATAGTAAATTGTGAGGCACATACACAGTCACACAGCCATCCGCAAGTGTGGATGAGAAGTGGCAAAAACTACCCGAGACCCTCCAAAACCGTAACATCGGGAAAACATGGCCTCCATCTAGCTCAGGTCAGGTGTTTTTAGAGAGGCGTTGAAATGCTGGATTAGCAATCGCCACTAGAATAGCGCATAGAAATGCATAATGCATCACCATTTTTGTTTTTATGCAGCTTTACCAGACTGTAAAAGGCAGGAATCTATTTATATTTTGTCGTGTTGCCAATGGCTCTGACAAAAGATAGATCCCTATGCTTTTCAACACTCTTCCCCTTGACAACTAAATACGATAAAGTGGGTGTTTTGACCTGGGCACGCTGCAAGGAGGTGACGCAGCTTCTTTGTTAAGGATTCTTTAATGGTCCTCTCTTCGCTGCCATTATGTATTAGCCTGTCTTTGTAAAATATTGGCAAACCAATCAGTTGGGTTTCAGAATTCTATCAAGGTGCTCTAAAGTGTCACAGCGTGTGAAAGAGGCCTTTAATGGATATTAATTAGGGGTCAGGAGAGGCTCCACGCTCAGAGATGGTTTGATTCTGACAAGTCACCTCAGCGACCTCGTCATCTCTCTGCTGCCCCCGCAGTGTCACGCCAAGGTGCTAATGCTCGCTCTCAGTGACCCAGCAAATCTGCCAGAAAGGGTCTGTCAGTCTCTCTCTCTGATCTGAGGCTGATTTCCAGGCATTAAGAAACCACACCGTCACCTGCTGTGCCACCAGGGAGAGGGCACGGCACAAAGTCTCGACATCAAATTTGGGGGAAATCCATTGGATCTTGGCCAAGTGGAGCAGAGGGCCATGTTTGTCTCTCTCCTTTTATCCTTTGTTCTTTCTATGACCTTGACCAATGTGGCGGATAGATAGGTTCATTTGTTGGTTGTGGTTGTGCAAGTCTCTTTTTTTGCCATTGATTAAGCTTACCCATGACCAATTCTCCAAATCCATGTCCCTCTTTATCCACGAGTCCTAATTAACGTGACCAAAATGGAGTATAGCTTGCGTAACACTTTTTCCCATCTTTGTGTTTCAGGTACCAGGACATGAGAAGGCAGATTGGCTTTGAAATCAGGGATATGTGGTACAATCTAGGTAATTCCTCAATGTCACGTCCATATTGTTTAGTTTCACCTGATTGAAATCACAGCAGGGGATAAATCTTACAAATTCCACAGCTGAGGGGCCCAGCCACTGACATGTGTTAAAGTGTTGTTTTCTCAATTTAAGTTTTTGATTATCTGCCATCCTTGTAGCCGCGCAGTAATTACGAGGCGACTCAGAGAAGAACCGCGGCTAAGTATGGAGAATCAGGTGTTAATTGGCTTTCTGTTTTGTTGTGGGGGCCTAAGCTGTGAAGTCTCAAAGGAGAATGAAATTCTAGTTTGTGAGGTTGGGGTGTTAGATTTGCACACCTGCACCTCCCTTTGAGGTCTTCCTCTCATTGTAGCTCAACCGTCTGATTCCTTTAATTAGAGCTTTCCATCAGATTAGATTGATTTACTCACCAAGGGTTTTAATTAGCCTACTTCTGTACGTCTAGTTGGTCCCCAAGGTATTTGGTTAGAAGTTATCTATCAAATCATTGTCTTAGAAAATTCAGATAAAAGCAGACTCTTATGTACATTCTATACCCACAATGAGAAATGTTGTCTAAGCATGCAAAAGAGTTGTGTTGCGTGGTGTGCGTTCACATGTCCGCCATCTCTGTTGCTCCATAAGGACCCCACAAGATCAAATTCATTCCAGAGATGGTGGGTCCTATCCTGGAGATGACGCTGGTCCCTGAGATCGAGCTGCGCAAGGCCACCATCGCCATCTTCTTCGACATGATGCAGTGCGAGTTCCACTTCACGTGCAGCTTCCAGCGGGTGTGTCCACTGAAATATCAAGCCACTCTCGTAGAACAAAGAAGAAACAAGAGTATAACTATCGAAGAAAACGCTAACAAAAGACTTTATGAGAAACTGAGAGTTGGTGTGGGTGGATGAGGAGGAGTAAGTAGGGCTGAGGGATAGTCCATTTGAAGAAGACATTTTACAGCCTCAAGCTTAGTTGTAATTCTGCAAATCTCATTTTGTTGTGCTGCGAATTATCAACAGCCACGGTAAGTGGAACTTAATGTTATGCCTCGTTACAGTGCAAAATTAAGCCGCTCTTTGCATTAGGAAATCCTTTTGGCCACAGCTGCTCTGCCATGAGATGTCTGAGGCATTTCTCTGCTTACAATGTCTGTGTGGCTTCTGTTTATTGTACTTGTATCGCATTGAAAAGCGTCGGCTCCCACGCCAGCGCTGGCCCTGCAGTCTTGTAAGCACGTTGTCAGTTTAACAACATTCCTGCCAATAGTGCATTGTGTTTGGGGTTGTAGAGATGGGAACCCTCCTAATTAAGTTGTGTCAAATGCCACTCTTATTCTTTGTTTTTAGACAAATGTGACTAGTTGCACATTATCCGCACCCATTTTACACTGTGTGAGTACTGCTTCCTTTATTAGATCGCTCTGATTCTGTCTTTGTGCAGTCCTTAGCATTACAGAGAGCAGCTTTTATATCTTTCATCATTTAGCTGCACTCCTCTCCTATTTCTTATTTGTTCCTTGCCAACACACGAGCACATTGAGAAGTCAGTGGCAAATGGTTTGTTTCACCACAATTGAACATCATTTTCATACAGCTGCACAAATACAGTATATTAGAGATTTAAGGTCCACGCATTACGGGTGGAGACTACAGCCACAATGCAGCAGATAACAGGGGTGCGTCCTGTGATGTTGCCTCGCTCCCTGTTCGAATGAAATCCACGCAGATGTGAAAAGTTAGAATAATTAACAGAAGATTTGTAGCTCACAGCCAGCTGGGCCACAAAAGAGGCGTGATTAAGATCAAAGATCCCCTCAGCCAATCCTTAATGCGGAGGGAGCGAGAGGGTGAGAGTGAGACAGGGAGATGGCGTTAATGAATTGAAAAATTAGCTCCACTGATTATTTATGCCTGCTCTGTCTAATTGCAGTTTGAGAACGAGATCATCACCAAGTTGGATCACGAGGTGGAGGGGGGCCGCGGGGATGAGCAGTACAAAGTTCTCTTTCAGAAAATGTAAGTGCTGATTAATGGGCAGGATTTTGCCTGAGCCTCTGACAAGTTGGATAATGCTAATTGCGACGTAACACTCCTAAAAATAATCGCAGTCTGCTGATGATCACACGACTTTCCGTCAGAGTCAAGCGGCTCGCCATGTGTGCAGTCGTGATGTTTGCATTCTGTGCAATTAGACGCAGACTCTGATGGGCCACAGGGAATGTTTTCTCAAGTCCTAACTAGCAAAAGTCTGACATTTTCTACAGTCAAACAAACATTTATACATGCTTCACCCTTGTTTTTTTTCTCTTTCCCGTCCCTGTCCACATCCACACACACACACACACACACCACTGCTATCACCAAATACAACATACATGCCAGTTTATTGGAACACTGCAGGAAGCACAAGTACCTGGCCAAGACGGGCGAGAACTTTGTCGGTCTGGTGGTGCGTCTGCTGGAGAGGCTGCTGGATTACAGAACCATCATGCATGACGAGAACAAGGAGAACCGCATGAGCTGCACTGTCAACGTGCTGGTGAGACGCCTTCCCTCTCAGTTCTCCCTCACAGAATTGGACATCCATCGTCATAGGTAGCAGGCCCATGTGGTGGAAGATATGATGGTTGTTACTAAAATCTATACGATCAACACAGGCATTGTTTATCAGTTATAGCTATGACATGTGACTACTCCAGAGGGACGAAATGATCGCGACCACCCGCACATGTCACAGCGTATTAAGGTATTATCACAGAGCAGCTCACCTGGGATGCCCTTCTTCTGTGAGGTGACATTTCACGCGGGGGCAGTGAAATGTCAATATTCCTTCATGTGACTTGCTGTGACTAAAATAAGCTCAGCCTGTACACGTCAATGGGCTGCAATGGTTTTAATCCCAGCCAGCTCGCTTTTTTTTAACCCCTGCCAGTTCCAAGCCAGCATTAGTGCCAAGGGATTGTTCTTTTAAGCCACGTTTTAGCAAATGAGGTTCGAGTTACTGCAGCCTTCTGTTCTGCGGCGTAATCTTCCACGACACATTGAAGCTTTATGGACAATGTAATGGTGTTACATCTGGGCCAGAGTTCAATAAAGCCTTTTACTGTCTTTTCATATTCTTATGGAGATACTACAGTTCACAAATCATGTGTTTAGATTAGCGACAGCAACTTGGATGACCAAAATCTGTCACAGCTTGAGAGCTTAAATACTTAAAGATTCATTGTCTCGGATTTTGTTTTTGTAAACCAATCTGAGTCAATGGGTACAAGGTTTTTACCATGAATATTTTAGTAAATATCATAGCATACTTAATGACAGTGATATTATTTTTCATATTACCTGGCCCTACTTGTCATCTGTATAAATCTGTGGACCCGTTCTCCCATTTTGACAGCCTGTTTCTTTTTTTCCTGTAGAACTTTTACAAGGAGATAGACAGAGAGGAGATGTACATCAGGTAAGATCAAGTCACATTTTGCCTCGTAGCTGTTAGTCTTGCTTTTATTTCCAGACTTTATTCCTTTTGATATATGTACAAGAAAATGTCAGTGATCCCTTTGGGAGTGCCTGCATTTTGGGCCTCCGGGCCTGGGCGGCTTCAATGTCAGGAACAATGAATTCAGAATGTTTCAAGAAATTTTACAGAAGAATATCAGCGTAATGGTCGGTCAACCAATATACTGAGGCCGAGGAGGCAGAATGTGTTTGTCTGTTATTGTGACTGTGGTGACGAGTCAGACCATTTGATGAGTAATAAATGCAGAGATCCAAGCAAATCACACAAAAGGTCAATAGCATGCACTAAATGTCCCTTGTCAAAGACAAACGCAACACATATTAGCTTCTTTACTCCCAGCCCTTTGTCTCGACAGACCCAGAAAAGGATTTTTGATTTTGTTAAAACACATTTCTATTTGCACAATCTCGCCATCTACGGTTCCCATCTGGCGACCATTACTGGAGGTAAAAGTGGCTGTCAGGACGCATCAGTCCGATGGCGTTAACTTCCTGTCTCTATCGTTGAAGTGTTTGCAAGGCCCACCCAGGCATGACCTATAAATCATTTCTCCTTCCTGCCAGGTACCTGTACAAACTGTGTGACCTCCACAAAGAGTGCGACAACTACACCGAGGCTGCCTACACGCTGCTGCTGCACGCCAAACTGCTCAGGGTACACAGAGGCCACTCACACATGGAAGAGAGGAGCTCATACACACTCTCTAAAGCTGTTGGAATGATTCCTCTCAACAGCGCACAGCCTAAATCTACTCTATCTATCTGTGAAGATTCATTTCAACCAGATAAGTCATAGCATAGAAAAAAAGATCAAGCGTAATCACCGGACTGGGAAATGGCGTTTAACTATTTCCTATCTGCTGTAAGCCATTATCAGCCAAATGGCGTTTAACCTAAGACATCATACAACGCGCATCTTTGGATTTCAGTGTGTACAGTGTGTTAGAGAGATGGCTCCAGCCCGCTTTAATCCCACCGCACCGCCAAGAGACGGCCGTTTGGAGAGCAGACATGCTGAGCAACATCTTTTTCGCCGTGTGGAGGCGATGCAAATCATGGCGAAGACGTAGTTAAAAGCTCGCAGTCACCCGAGGTACTTCAGGATAAAGGGGTACTCCTACTGTGGCCCTTTGTCAGCTGGAAAAGGAGAGTCCTTTACTGTAGATCAAACGCGGTCAGTGCTCTGGTTCAACGTAACTCCCATTTATGTATGTGCGTATATTTCCTTTATGCAGTTTGCCAGAGTATGGAAATCTTGAATTATTATATGTAGGTTTTCGTGAACTGATAAATCATCAATTAATCAATCTATGCAAGCCTAGAGAGTTTGTATAGATTTTAAAATGTACTGCACCACAATCATTAACAGAACTCTTTACACAACAAGCTGCTGTCTACTCCCATTTGGGGTTTGGTATACACTGAGCTCAGAGTTGGTCCTCTCTACCTTCATCCAAAATGCTTGTACCCACATCACATCTGTATTTGCATAAATAGCTAGCTGCCTCAGCCTCTGCACAGGGTCTCGACAGGGGGAGAGCAGGCTGTGACTGAATCACATTTTCCTCACCGTGCAGCCACGGTAGCATTTGCGGGAGTTGTTTTTGTTATTATTATTTTAATTCCGCTCGTCTCCCAACAGCTGCGGTTTCCCTTCTCATTTCTCACGCTCAGGATTCGCATTATGTTGTGAAATTGGGATAATTTTGTTCCGCCAGAGCCTGGTTATGAATTCCCTTCTTCTCCGATAAGATGCGTTCAGTCCAGTGTCTTGCTTTTGTATTCACACACTGACACCTGTAAACAAGCTTTACTGTGAATGATGGCTACGTACCTCTGTGCCTCTGTTCGAATCCATCCACCAGAATAATATTATGTTAGAGTGTGTGAAAATAGCTCCTGTATGAACAATTTGCTTTCTTGTAGAATACTTGCAGTAATATGATAAAGACCAATAAGAGTGTGTGTAATGGTCAGAGATGTATCAGCACTTAAGGTCCGTCGATGCTGGATCACTCACCACCCATGAATAAATAGAGCTTGTTTGAACCGTGTAAATCCGTGTAAAGGAATCAATAGGCTGAATCAAAGTCTTCCACCATCGCTCTTAATGCCACAGCGGAAATGTGCAGAGCGGTTACTTTGTCGCCCATCTCTGGTGCAGCGTATGCAGATTTCCTGGCTGTCACTTTTTAAACGTGGCCCCTCAGACGCAGCTTTGTTCAGATTTTCCCAGAGATCTCTCTTGATGTTACAGCACACCAGAATGTCAATTACATCAAGCTCGTAATGAATCGGCGCCGGCCGGGGCCACGTAGGATTAGGCTTTTGGACGCCGGGGCCCATAAGATTGTCTATCTCCCCGTTAGCCAAGCTGGTCTCGCCTCTCAGGAACCTCATTATTCTCTGTGTTGGTACAAAGGAAAGGCACGATGGAGTCTGGGGTCAGCACAAAACGATACCTTTAATCTTGTTTTTTAAGGGTTTTTATCATCTCCTCTTTCTAGTCTGATGCCGTTTACAAAATCGAGCAGAATTTCTAAGGAATGATTTTTTTGCTGCTGCATGAATCCGTTGCAATCAGTTGTACATGATGTATATTATTAACACCTTCATAAAACTTCTCAGTATTGTCTTCCTATAGATTGGCCTATCGGAGTTCTTGTTTGGGCTGTAGCGATTCTCGCCTTACATAACAGCAAATATTGGCCAGAGAAGGCTTTGCACTGCATTGACGTGTCATTCGATATGTATTGACATCTGCCCTTGTCTCAAGTCTCTGTCCAACCATGCTAGAGTGCAGGGTAGGCTTTAAAGATTGACACATCAATCTCACCCATTTGCATTGGCTATAACTCTTGCATTGATTTCGTTTCACTTACATCCGTTTTGCTCCGTATTGAATTGCAGCGTTGACCCCAATGCTTACTTGTCTCTTGTAGTGGTCCGATGAGGCGTGTGCGGCTCATTTGACTCGGCGAGACGGCTACCAGGCCACCACTCAAGGGCAGCTTAAGGACCAGCTCTACCAGCAGATTATCAATTACTTCGACAAGGGCAAAGTAAGAGGCACACACACATTCTTCTCCACACACACAAAACATGCATTAGCTGAAGAGCAGAGCGGTCAAAATCTTGATAAATCCCGAGTGTACACAGATCGTAAATAATCCTATTCTTTTATCTGATATTGTTTTGGACCGTGGTGTAGATCAGACCTCACAAGCAGTCATGTAACTCCAAGCGATCATAAAGCTTTCTTCATCTCTTCAGCTTTCTTACTCTCTCTGTTTCCTGATACCACTTTTAAAGAGATACATACACTATGCCATCTTTGTGTGTTGCAATCTACTTCGTTGGGCAATTCTAGGAAAATGTAGCATAGGTCAGTTGCTGGGTTTCCTCTACGCCACTCATATTTCATGCCACTGGCAACAGTTTTTAGCTTGTTAACTAAGCCTGGAATGAGACTGTAGGACTGCATCCAAACCGTCTCAGAGAGGATGTCCCTAGGCTTTGCATGTGTCATCAGTGTTTGGGTGCAGCAGCCACTCATGGTTCTCTAGCCAACTGTCGCTCAGCAGATAATGGCCACAGAGCAGCCAATATTGAAAGGGCTTGGGATAAACATACACACACAAGGACAGACAACACAGCGATAGGGAAGTGTTACAGTAGCTGTAAGGACACATCAACACTGCAGAAGGGTGTATCGACTGTGGACAGTTTCTGAGAGTCACAGAAGCCATCCAGGAAGGAGGCCCAGATGGTGTTGGTGCTTCACAGCTCTCAGTGATGGCAGACAGGACTGAGTCCATGACGAGTCTGGCCCAAATCAGTTTAGCCCAGTGTGGTCTGTCAGAAATCCTCTTAGAGGCCCTTAGCAGGTTCAAGTGCCTCCCATCTATCCTTACCACTACTTGACTGGATGAGACTCAAGGGAATGCATCACTATAATCAATCCCCTAACTCTCAAGGGGTTGGCATCTGAGTCATTGCCAAATAAAAACAAAGAAGCAATATTGACATGTGGCTCTTTGATTTCTGTGTGCATCCAGCTGCATTCACAGCAGATGTAGCTCAATAGTGTTTTACATGTATTTGTTTTCCAATAAAGGCCCGTATCGAATGCCATTGCCTGTGAGATCCTTTCTATTATTCAGTTGGCTGCGAATGGAGCACTTTATCTCAACCTGAATCTTGATAATTAACTCATTTGCTAACTGTCTCTGTTTATGTGTCCAATAGATGTGGGAGGAAGCAATTATTTTGGGAAAGGAGCTGGCAGAGCAGTATGAGAACGAAATGTTTGACTTTGAGCAGCTTAGCGCATCCCTGGTAAGTATTTTTATTCTGAACTCTGCACCGGATGTCATGAATGTAGTCGACAAAGTAATTCCAGTATCTTAATTAAAATAATATCGACTCAGATCAGGGTTTATATGAACGTGAACTTGTGCGTGTACATCTCTTCTGTACACATTTGTGAAGTGTCTACAGTTTTGTCCTATGTTCCGCACTGAAGTTTGCCATTGTGCCCCCCCCAACAGCGGAAGCAGGCCCAGTTCTATGAGAACATAGTGAAAGTCATCCGACCCAAGCCAGACTACTTTGCCGTAGGCTATTACGGCATGGGATTCCCCTCCTTCCTCCGCGTGAGTACACACGCCAATATACCACCCACAACTCACACAGATCAGCCCAGTGTGGCTGAGCTACTTGTCGGAACAGACAATCAATAGGTTTACCCGTGCTTGCTTAGATTTCAGCCTCAGCTGTCAATGCATATGTGTCTCACGCTCCTCCCTCGCACTGGTTGTGGATGTTGTGGAAGTTTAACATGCCGTGTCGTGCGGTTTTCATTTGCCTCCTCAGTCACTGAAAACAAACTGTGAATTATGAGCAGCTGTTCCATGTGTGGACTGCAAAGTAGCTCCAGAACATGCTGGACGGATGCCCGTCAGTGTGGGAAAATACGATGGTGTCTCTGAGAGGAAAAAGGCAGAGAGCTGAGAGAAAAAGGGAATTAAAGACAATCTCTTTGTTTCAATCTCTCTCTCACTCTCTCTGTCATCGTCTGTCTCAGCCCTTTTCCGTCCCGTGTGAGAGGTACCCAAAAATCCCCCATAAAAGCAGCCTGGAAACAAAATTGGGACTAAAGCGTGAATTAATGCGCACAACAACCAACCAAATCTTATTTGTCCAATCAAAAGGATGAATGCACAGTGAACAGTGCTTTTATTTGCATTCGTACTCTCAATGCCCACATCCAATGCAAAGGGAAATGTCGTGTTTTTTAAATCACTGATCAAACTGAACAAACCCACACCACCTTCATCTCTCTCCCCTCCCTCCCTCCTTCCAACAAAGAGTATGTTTTACTTATCCGGATTTCCCCTTGAAATGTCCTGGTCCACCCGTTTCCTTTCAAAGTCCCAAGCTGGTTGCATCTTATCTCAAATTTTGTACGTGTTCTTCGATATCTGCTCGCCGTCCCCCCTCAATGTCTGAGGCGGCGCCAAGCTCATATCGGAGCTCCTTTGCCGTCTGTCTGTGAAAAGGTCTCTTGTTCCGTCTCTATCAGTTTTAATTTAGACAGAAAATGAAATTGATTTTTAGAATTTTTCTTGTCGGATGCTGTGTCACGGTGGGTTTCTTTTTTACCTCGGAGTTTCTTCCATAAACTGGATGTGGCAGAGAACAACGTGATGGAGAGCTGAGGAAAGAAGATTTGTCTTGCAGCAAGGATGCTGCTAAATGTGTGATTTTATTCTCAATGCAGTAATTCCAGCCATTTCTATCACATAACCAATCAAAATATACCAAATCACCCAAAAATGGCCATGGAATAAGATAACGTGAAACTTCAGTTTTGCAGATCATCGATCCTCTGATCATAGGATTATACCATTTTCTCAGAGGTCTTTTGCCACTTTCTCATCTCCATGTGCTCCTCCTAAGCCCTTTCATCTGGCAGGGCACACACTCCATTACAGACAGGGCAAGCTGCACCGGCCTAATCTAACAGGCCATTCAAAAGACCTTTGACAATTGCATCAAGTTCTCTTTCTTTTCTCCCTTTTCATTCTTTAGGCAATGGTGTATCCGCACATGAAATAATCAGCTCAGGTTTTTCTTTGGAAGTAAGGAGATGTCAATTCGTGGCAGCACTTGATTTATCTTTTAGAATAGTGGCATTCCTTTTGCCACATACAAGATGGTGTTCGAACTTGTCTGCATCCTCAGCCTGTTAAAGACCAGCCTCATTTGCGAACCCTTTCCCTTTTCCTCATCAGGTCCTCTGAGATTGGGGCCCCCTCATGATCTATTTCATGGTTACATATAAAATATTTCTGCATGAGTGCGTAGGGAAGCGTTAATCTATCGATTACTAATTAAGATAAATGCAGTTGGAGGATTTCAGTTTCACACCCCAGGTTGCTGTTTGTGTTGCAGCATGGCGCAGGCCCATGGAAAAACTCAATTATGTAAGAAAAAAAATCAATACTCTGATAAAGACATTTTGTATCCACCCCCTTAGGAATTGATTTTATGCAAGGGCTGTTAATTCAGCTCTTTATGATATTTTAGTTGTTAATGTGGTTAAGCGTCAGGATAATTGCTAACTGTCAACTCCTCTTGGTCATGGACATGGATTTGGATCATTGATTTGGAATAACCTCATTCATCTCATATATTCTCTTTTTTTATGAATCTTTGTCGAGGTGGATGTGTACTCTGAAACCTGAATTTCCCAGTTCCTGTCAAACTTCATCAGTATTTAATCATTAGTTCAACCTCACAACGCTGTATCTAGAAACTCAGACTTATGACTTAAAGGTGGTGTTAAAGATTTGTCAAAAGTTGCTTTCGGCTTGTATAGCCGTCAACTTCTTAGGCCAGATTATACTTAAACATTTGCATGATGACCTCATGTACCCGCTCCGTTGTTTCTTCTACTTGTGTAACGCAAGTCAAATGCTGATCTCCTCGATTGTTGCCATCTTCGTTTGACACATTTGAGAGAAATCTGAACTTTTTTTAAATGCAAATTTTAAAGGTACAAAAGAGAGATAAAATTGTACATTTCCTGAAAGTTTGTTAGACATATGTATCCTAACACACCACATTCCGAGACATGCGATTACAAGCTGTCATGTTCCATCACTCCAAATGTTCCTCAGACAGACCCCTGAGCACACTCGCAGAAATGAAGAAAGGTTACCGGCTCATGCTTTGTAAGGAACAGAATATGCTCGCTTTAAACGTGATGTATTCTTGTTTTGAAATGAAACAAGATGGCCTTTTTTTGCGTGTTTCCGTGTCAGTTAAGCCTCATGTGATTCTGCAACAGATTGAAAGGAAATATGTATTTGTCTTCGAAACTATCCCTGCCAAGAGTGAGTGACATCAAAATCCTCCTGGTTTTCCTATGCTTATTTTCCCATATGTTAAAAATTCGGGAATGTTGCCACAAGCTTGCTGAAGGAGCTTAAAACCTTGACGGTTCGTCTTTCATTTCAGCTTGCCCGCAGCAATATGAACTGCTCTCGCCTTGTCTCAGACTGTGTGAAATTGTCCTTCTACCCATCAGCCAAGAAAGAGAAGACCATCTTACCATGAATTATTATCCCAATGACTGTGATTTTCCTCACCAGACTTAGCCAGGCTAGGTTTGCACGTAATGGAAATGAGAATTGTGACACTGAGGTTGGCGTAGACACCACCCGAATGTTGAACACAACAACGCGATATGAGTGTGCTTTCCTGTTGTGAATAGGCAAGTAATTGACAATGAATTGACTTAAAACGATTTAGTACACCTGTAGTTGACTTAATTAATGGTGACGCTGAGATGTGTGCAGTGCATAAACATGCGACTGACAGAAACAACAAAAGGTGATCGTTCAAACCTGTTTTCTAATCCAATTTAGGCAACAAGCAGATGTTCTTTGTCATGTAAACACCATAATGGGATTAAAATCTGCCTTAATTGACATTGGTGTACTCCAGGTAACCTAGATTATGCAATTGTAAGTCGATTTGCTTCATCGTGTATATGCATCATCGGCTTACAATTGGTGTAAGCACTCTGCACATCCTCTTCCTCACCTGTCATGCTTCCTCTCGTAAAGTGATTAAGCAGCAAGTCCTGTGTATTCAGCAAACAACTGACTCCTACTAATTCCATTCATTCACACTGCTTACTCCTTATTTCTACCTCAATCGCAGCACAGACAAAAATGGAGTTATTTGGGGACATCTTTATCAATATCTCTCGATTAGCTTGCTGATTGTTTGAGATTCCCTAGAAAAACATTAGCAGCCATTTGGAGTGTGTTCATGCTTTGCTCGCCTAAAACAATTATCCCCTCCTGTTTAAACCCAACTCTGAACTCAGATGGGTTTGACTCATGATTGAACAGCACCCTCATTTTCAAATATTTAATATGCAATTATGATAATGTAATTTATTTATAATGTATAGTTAGGCCATAAGATATGGCCAACATACACTATGAACACATAATATGTGCATATCAGTCCCCACTTGCATGTGTCATTGTGTCTGTACTTGCTCTTTTTCTGTGTGCACGCACATGACCAAGGTCTCACTCTGTCCTTTATCGCCCCCAGAACAAAATGTTCATCTACCGTGGGAAGGAGTACGAGCGCAGGGAGGACTTTGAAGCTCGCCTGCTCACACAGTTTCCCAATGCGGAGAAGATGAAGACAACCACCCCGCCCAGCGAGGACACAAAGTGTTCTCCCGGACAGTGTATCCTCAGCACCACTCAAAAGATTCACAGATTTCACAGCAGCATTAGTGGTTTTGTCCTTCATGTTAGACTTTGGTCATAAATGTGTTTGCGTTGTTGTCATTTCCCTCGGGATGAATAAAGTATTTATCTATCTATCTATCTATCTAAATGTCGCCAGTCCAACAAAATGATGGAGCCATCTCACTGAATGATTACAGTTAATCCATTTTAGGTGTGAATTGTCTTAATATTAATGTATTGTTTGAGCTCAATGGTTCTAGTTTTTCCTTGATGTTTCTGCTAAAGACATCCAGTGTTTCCCCGTGAACCCCATCTTGGCCCCCCCTGCCAAGTTCAAAAACAAGCCGGTCTCTGAACAAATCGTGAGGTAAGCAGGACGTCCCTGCTCCCTTCTCCATGCTCCATGTTCCCTGCTCCGTGCTCCCTGCTCCATGCTCC
>OMOW01029575.1:2310-24208 GCA_900312555.1 Lamprogrammus exutus | reverse complement strand
CACGACCCCAGGATTTTATGTTGCCCTTTTCAAGAGCATCAACTCAGATTCGGTTCTCATTTTCAGCTGTTTGAGCTGAGGACTGACAGCTTACATAGCCACAATGCGCAGTGCAGCCTCACTGCGAGTTGCCAGCTCAGCCAACCGTCACATCTGCTGGATGAGGTGATTTATGATGAATTGCATTTCATATTAAGCTACAGAAGTTATTAATTGTAAATTCACAATTTTCAAGTCTGAAATTGTTCCCAGTCTGGCACAGTATATGACTCAATGCCCTGGAGTTTTACAAGTGCACTGTGCGTTTGATACCACTAGATGGCAGTAAAAACTCTCCAGATGTGAGGACAAAGATGACACAGGAGGTTGTGCCGTTTCTTAATAAAACATTTAAGAGATTATGATAATATACATTTATTAGTGTGAAATTCTACCTGGTCAATCCACAATTGTACTACTAACATTTTGTATTGTTGCCTTGTTACCTCCTTAACCACAGACACCCATCCTGACAGCTATTGTAGCAGCCCTTGGCATAAATAACTACAGCAGAGAGTCTCTAATAAGAACATTCTTTTATCCCTCCAGTGACACAACGAACAGCATACAGCACCCTGAAAACTGTATCTAATCACATGAGATATAATTGTAAATAAGAAAAGAAAAAAACAAAACTGGAACTTAAATAAATCCAATTTATTTATACACATCAGTTTATTTTGACTGACTTGTTCAATCTACTCATGACAGAGAAATGTCAGGAGTTGCCACACACGCAGAAGTTGCTGCTTTAGGATAAATGACTTAAGTAAGCAGACACCATTACATTAGATCACATCACATCACTATCACAAAACATCACTAGTGGCTGAAGGGAACTTGTCCTCAGAGTGAATGCACTGAAGCTCTGAGTCATGTCCCCCTCCTGTCAGATCCAGCTCAGGTGCACATGTGCATTTACTGGGGGATCGTCACTCTGCCACTGATGATAATTTTAAGAAAGTGCATTAGAGAAGTTCTGCAATGTCCCTCTCCACTTTATCAATGGGGCAGTGAAGGTCATACCTGCAGAAAAGAGATAACATTACACCTAATAACAGAATGTTATAAACGATGAAGGCCTTGTTGTACCTCTAGGTCTATGACTTACCGTCTGAAAGGCACACCATCTGCAGCAATGAGGAACTTCTCAAAGTTCCACCGAATGTCATTGACTTTAATTGGAGACCAGTAGAATTTCTTTATATCTCCAATAACAGGGTTCACAAATGGCAAAGATTCCTGTCACAAATGAGAAAAGAAATTGGTAAACTGCAGGGTTGACAGCAATGAGATGCTCAATGGAACTTGTTGTTCAGTTCTAATCAAAGCCTAATCTTACCTTTAGATAGGTAAAAAGCGGTTCCTCGTTTGCTCCATTCACCTCAACCTTGCCAAAGATAGGAAATTTGGGGACAAACCCCCCACCAGGTCTCACATACTTCAGAATATTTAGGGTCTCATGATTCACCTCTAAAAAGGCAAAATAGTCTTTTTTTAAACCGTTTTTTGAAAGATTTGGTTCATGGAAATCGCAACGTATTGCAATATTTCTATCATGTTTTACAATCTTCAGTGTACCTACCGGGTGACTGAAGCCCAAATTGGTTGCAGGAGAATCCCAGAACAGTAAAGTTGAGGTCACCAAACATTTCCATCAGTGCATTCAGTCGGTGGTACTGAGGATGTGAACAAGACACAGACTCAGTTAAACTTACTTTTAATAAAGACATGATTGAACGGGGTACGTGTCATGTGATCAAGCAATTATCAATCAGTTCTCCCGCAGAAGATTACCTCCTCTATTGTTGACCCTCAGAAAGTGGCGACATTGATGATCAGAATCACCTTACCCCTGTAATTACTGAGTGAAACCGACCGTCCATCCAGGGTCTCAGCACAGAAATCATAGATTGTTTTATCCACCATGCTGGTACTTTTGCTTGTAGTCAGTCAAGAGTGAGCATTCACTCAGCTGTCCTGTTGGCTCACCTCATTCAGTGAAACATAACGCATGGGTCAGCAATTCTTCAGCATGACTGACTTCATTGTTGCTTTGCCTAGAGGTGAGGTAGCGGGATGGTCATTGGTTCAACACGTGAAACCTAGGAAGTGTAGTTGTTACAACAGTGACAACTAAAAGAAATCTGAATGGAAAAAAGAAAATAGCTTTTTCTTTACAATATAGGCAAACTCACTTTATCCCAGAGTTTTAATTATTGCTGCAAACTGGATACTTCACATACTATTAAGTATTCTGTCTAAAAGATATGTTTATATTTCTAAAATGGAAATGGTTGCATATTAGCCAAACTTCACATACAGCAATTGAATGAATATTTACCTGTACACTATCCAGTGGAAGTAGGAAAGAACTGAATTATTGTTTCTAGGATTATTTCCAAATAATGGGAGAGTGTAAAATGTTTGATATCACTTCTCAATTTAATGGTTATGCTGCCCACACATCAGATATAATGTTCAAGGACAATAAGCACTGGAAAGAATGTTTATCTGGGTTTGGACCCACCTTTGGTTTAATCAATGTTTATATCGTTTATTGGGTTATTTTATTTCTAATCTCAGCTAAATGTGTCTTTAATTCAATACAACAATAAAACAATAAAACTTCACCTCCCTTGAAATCTGCCCTCATTAAACTTGTCATAGGAAGAAAACCACTACTAATAAAAAGTAAACCAGCCTTGTGAAATGAAGTAATTGTTGATTATTTACTGTATTAATTACACCTATGTTTGACGAGTCAAATATCCACTGTGACTAGTTCGATATATTTACAAATGATTATTGTTGGAGCCCGGAACAAACCCGAAATGCTGCATTCAGGTGTCCCTCGTAAGTTTTAAAGAAACAATAACATTAGAAGCGCTTAACAAGCCAAAATGATTAATGAAATAACACTCTGACTGCAGGTAACATCGATTTTCATTAAAGAAAAGCATGGTAGATATTTGTTCAACGTATACCTCAAAACAATTTTTCTGAAATGCCATAAATCGTAAAATGTAGCTTCGACGTTGGTTGGTTAGTTCATGTATGTCCGGTCACAGTTTAGGTTTTTCCTATAGCCCTGAAGGCAACATTGGTATCTTCTCAACCTCTTCCTCCTGATGCCGCAAAGGAGTGCATACTATTTCGCTAAATATGTTAAAAACAACGCTTTTTTAACAACGTAGAATAGCATAGCCGACTCAAAATGGACGAAGAAGCGTTGTTCCCAAAGTATGTCCGTTTTTATAAAATGGGTTTGTGTAAAAAATGCTGTTTCTCGGGGAGTTAGCTAGTCGGCTAGCTTACGAACAACACCAGTGAAACTGTTGTTATTCATTTTGATGAATGACAGCTATTCACGGTTTACCTATATTTTGAGATTTGCTGAACTACAAATATAATAACTTTATACCCAGACAGTATTTCCTTGTCTCTAATCTGGTTCTGGAATAGAATACGTTTGCTTTCAGGCAAGAATGTAATTCCTGTTATTTATCATTGTAATATTAAGTGTTGCTTTTCATGCAAAATACTTCTCTAGCGATGCTGTAATAAAATGCAATTACATATACATTCATGTAGATTTAAAAGTGCCTTTAGTTTGTGTGAACAAGTGGCTATATGATGTTGAAGTACTGTTTAGCATTTCTACATTTTGTATATGTTTGCCTAATTTATATTGTGTTACCTTTTTCATGTGTCTGCTAGATAGATGGATTATTATACTTTGTGATATTGTCAATGCAGAGCTTACATATACATACTTGTTGAAATTGTTAATGAAACGTTCATGAATCAAAACACATTATGATTGTCTCCTTGTAATACTTCTTTGTACTCTAGCCTACTTTCAACTTTGCCTCTAAAACAAGATTCACCTGTTTGTTTGTTTGGCAGATGTCATCTTCTGGACTTGCCTTGGGAGGACATATTAGTTCCACATATTTTATGTCATTTGCCATTGAGACACTTGGTCAGCCTACAGAGGGTGAGCAAGCAGTTCCACAGCCTTATCCAGGTGTATCTGTCCAACTGCAGGACATTTGATCTGTCCCAGGTAGGAAACATTTCAGTGTGGTGCTTTTTCTTAACCACTGTTATATATCAGTGCATAAGGTTCTTCAACTGTAAGGTTTTCCTGTTTAAGAAAATAAAGGCACATGCTTATCTTTATGGTGTTCTTAGCCTTGTCTGTTACTTACATATCAGGACACCTTGTCGTGTAATTTCTTATATGTGCTGTGCAACTTTTTAAAGAAGTTTACTGTCTGCTGTGTTGTGATATTTACAGATTGGATCATGCATTCCCAAGGAAGCATTTTGCTCTATTTTAAGGGACAACAAAGTCCTCCAGAACCTGTCACTTCAGAACTGTTCAGCTTGGGTGACAGACAAGGAGCTGCTTCCTGTAATCAGCCAGAACCAGCATCTCCTCAAAGTGGATATGAGCGGATGTGAATGCCTCACCCGCCACTCCCTGGTGGCTGTGTCCTTGAGCTGTATGCACCTCCAGCGCCTGGGCCTGGCACACTGCGAGTGGGTGGACAGCCTGTCCCTGCGCAGCCTGGCTGACCACTGCGGGAGGCTGCAGTCGATTGACCTCACTGCCTGCCGCCAGCTCAAGGACGACGCCATCTGCTACTTGGCCAAGAAATGTTTGAAGTTGAGGTGTCTGTCTTTGGCAGTAAACGCCAACATTACCGATGTGTCTGTTGAGGAGGTGGCCAAAAACTGCAGGGGCCTGGAGCAGCTGGACCTCACCGGTTGCCTGCGGGTTAGGAACCACTCCATCAGGTACCATCCCATCTAACTTGATATTGCATTTATTTTTTCATAGTGATCCAACTAAGTTTTTGTTGAGAGAATAACACTTTGACAAGCACCATCTTATCTGAGAACCCTGTGCATGCTGTGCTCACAGGACCGTTGCGGAATACTGCCCAAAGCTGCTGTCCCTGAAGGTGAATCACTGTCACAATGTGACTGAGTCAAGTCTCGATCCTCTGCGGAAGCGTAACGTAGCGATCGATGTTGAGCCTCCTTTACAGAGGGCCCTGGTTCTTCTGCAGGATGTAGTGGGGTTTGTTCCCTTTATCAATCTCCAAATATAGATCATCTGTCCATCCAAATGTGTACAGGTAATATTATCAGCATGTTTATTAGCTTCTGACTGGGGTTGGGGGGCTAGGTTAAAAATTATTCTTAAAGGGACAGACTGAATACTTTATTAAAATACATTGTAGTAGCTAAACTCATGATACTTACGTTTTTTAATCTCTTCATTTAAAGCAGTAAATAGCTTTTAACTAAAGTCTTTGAAAAATGTATCGTCAAGGAAACACCTGACATGTCTGCTATCCAAAAGTGACAGTCAAATATCCAAACGGAGCCATGCGAATCAATTCACTACTTGTCTGTTTTGATAGACTGCAGCAGTTAATGCATCTGACAGGCGATCAATAGTAATCAACATTTGCCTTCCTCCGTTACAGGTGTCTTCATCGGAATAGTCGATCACTCCCTGATGCATTGTGTGGACTCCAGCAATGTGAGAACGATCCAAGGAGACACCACTGTGTACAGTTTGTGAGGGGATATCCTGCGTAAAACAAACTGAGCGGAGAGTGATATAAGATGCCTCATTATGATGACGTTGTTAATAATTCGACATGTATGAAAGCCATGCACTTTTTAAGAACTGCTGTCCGATGACACACTGATTTTATCACTGCACTGTTTCTTAATCGCTCAATGTTGTAATGCGTGACTTTTAAGAAGAGCGTTTCTAACCAAAGTACAGCGTATTTTTTGTTTGTTCTAAACAAAGCACACGTTTTATTCTGTCTATATCGCAGGCTTTTCGTATGAACTTATGTTTCATGTAGAAACATTAAAACACGTTTGAGTTCAATTAAACATTTAATTTGGCATGCATGTATCAATTTAAGCCCTTTTGTTCATTTTTTTCATACTTATATAACCTAACCTAATAAGTCTTTCTGATACCTTTTAAAAATACCTGAATTGGGATACAGTTGTGCAATATAGAAAAAGCTGTCAATGCAGTAGGATTATAAAATAACTCGTAGGACTGAACTAGCAAACTCATCCATTTAACTGAATGATTTATGCATGGTCATAGAGCATAAACAAGAGCAACCACTTTTACCTTAAACTATGACTTGTTATTACAAAGTATTTGCAATAACAGTAGTCCATAATGACATGACTGATGTGCTCACAAATACTATATAAGTACACAAACGTTTACCCTGCATGGCGAGGCATAAATGTGCTCTTATGGAATCAGCTGAATGTATACTGTATTTGGTTTACTTGTAACATAATTGTTACACATCTGTTGGTTTGTTGAGGATCTGAGTGGAAACAAAGTTTGGTGCTGATCCAGAATCCAGGGATAGATTCAGGATTTTATAAACTTAATACAAATATGTTATTAGAACGAGACAAATTACGTCTTTGGCTCTCTTTGGCCTTCGAGCATGGAACTTAACGATAAGAGAACTACGATCAGAGAAGTCGCACTTTGATGATAAGGACGCAGGCCTGCTTTTTCTCTGAGCCAGCAGATTGCATCTCAGTCAGTAAAATGTAATGTGGGCGGCCGTATATTTTGCAACTGCTGGGAACTAGCAAGCTTAGATAGATGTAATTGTCTTTATTATTAAACCTCAACATAATGAGAGTCCTCAGTTCATTGCTGTTTTATGACTTTAACACAAGATGGCAGCAGTGAGTCAGGTTTATGAAGCTCACTAATGACTACAATACAAAAGAGAACACTAGAGAAAGGGTACCTGTCTAATTTGTGAAATGTTTAAGAGCAGTAGTTTGCAGTAGCAACCCCCCGGAGTAAGGCCAAGTGTCTGCTATAATTTAGAGGAAGAGAAGAGAAGATTGATTGACTGCTTAGTTAAAAAGTAAAAAGAAGCATCAGTTTTTATTTATTTTAACACTTGATGCATAATAGAAATTAATATCCCCCCCTGTTGCTGCAGCTGTGTGTTCGCTCATGTTTTCCTCTGGTGGTGATTCTGGCAGACTGTACTATAACAAGTCTGTGACAAACACAACAGGTCCATTTTCCACTTGATGGCATGATTTAGCCCATCTGCACCGGGCTGTCCAAAAGCTGAATTTGCACCAACAGAGCTTTGTGTTTGGAGGGCTTCAGGGATCGACCGGCATCCTTCTGTTATCCTACTGCTGAGACATCGCAGCTTCATTAGTTATGCTGTAAAATATCCTGAAACTTAAATTAATCCGCTCATATTTAACCAGACTGAGCTGAGTTATTGTTCACATGACACAGAGTAGAAGTATTAAGTATTTTTGCCTTTTTACATGCAAAACGTGAAGATGTCACAATGGTGTCAGTGAACTTTTGAGGGATGAGCATTTATGTCATTTTACAGAGTAAACCATCAAAAAAAACCATTAATGGCAGCCAAATACAATCAATAATCCTGTTAGAATTAAACGAAGACATGCTTGCTGAATCAAAATCTCCAAACATTTCATAGTCTCCTCTAACTAATAATCATCAAAACCAACTTTGATGCCCAGATGTGGTCCATCCTTGATGTTTTCCTCAGCAGTCAGTGGGTTAAAAGCATTCTAGATGACATTCATCATGCAGGACCTCAATTAGCATTGATCTAAAGGGGGGAAAGAAAGAAACATAGCTGTGTTATTATAAACCATGAAAGCAATTTCTGTTCCAGTGATTGAGTATATGGGGGGGATTTCTCAAACAAAGCCGGCTTTACATATTTTGTCTTCCTGTCAATAATCTGGCACTTGTCTAAGTTATTGATCAATAGCAATTGATCATGTTATACTGAGGCCCAGTGGAGTTGGTCTGTTTTATTCAGTATGTGGTTGTAGCCACTGGCAGCATGTAATATACACTGTTAGACTAAGAATAAATCTTAGTGGCTGCTCCCATCTGCTCCACACGACACACAGGCTACAACCCTTCAAAGAAAATATACATTAATTTAACAGTCATGATTGTAAGGCTGGAAAATTATATTCTCAGAGAATAGAATCATTTGTTCTAATTTACCCTCAGAATCATTCTGATTCTAATTCAGAGTGATGAAAAGAGAATTTAATTCTGCCTCCATGTTATAAAACAGAAAGCGTCGCCTGATTATAGTTAATTTCGCTCGCTTATTCTACAAATTTTTATCAAATCACTGTTTTTAATGTTTTCTTTAATACAAACATAAACAAGAATAAATGTATTAAATAAATAAATACAATTTAGAAATGAAATAAAAATATGTAATTCCACAAAATAAAACAACTGTTCTCCCTCACGTTGTAATGACTTTGTTTAGATGACTGACTGGTTTAAGGGGTTTATGTTGTAGAAATGTGCTATATAAATAAAATACATTATTGTTATTATAAATTTAATCTGTACTCAAGAGGAAGTTTAATTGCTATAATTTCATTGTCCACCATTTCACTGAGATATTCCATCCATCCATCTGTCAGGGAGGCGAGAAGGTAAGCAAATTTCACTTTAATTTAACTTCTAAAGAGACATGTTTCTGAGGTGATCCTGCATGAGATGTCAGAAAGCAGAGTATCAAATTTGACCATAAACATTTACAATACACATTTCAAAATGTCAAAAATGTTGCCGAGCTGTTATCCTAAATTCGTATTACCGAAAATGTATTTGCATGAGTTTGAGGCTTGTGCACATTTCAGTTCATAAACTTGTGTAACAGTTTCCATTCATACAAGGTGTGTATTTTCCATTTCACTTCAAATGTGACACAGTGGTCATAGTAAAATCATTTACATCTATCATAATGTACAAGGATTCCATGATTATTTGCACATTCAGCATCATTCAAAGATGATCATCTTTTCTGATCATTCCCAATTTTATACACCCACAAGAAAGATGTTAACATAACACCACTGCCCTTTAAATCTTATTAACTGTAGCCAAACACAGTGTATATGCTGTGAGGCAGTGGGTCAGTGGTCAGCAGTCTTTCCTCACTGCGAGAAGGTCTTGGGATCAAATTCCGTGCTGGCCCTTAACCTTTCTCTGTGGAGTTTGCATGTTGTGTCCTCTGGTTTCCCCTGCCATTGCCCTTGACCAAGGCACTTTAGGCTGTAGACCTGGAGTTGGTCCCCGGGCCTTGCACTGGGTGGCTTCTCGTATTTAATAAAGTATAAAAACTTAAATTGAAGTTGAATTGGATTTGCAGTGCTTGTAAAAGTTATGTTTGGGTTTTTTAATCACCTCTTGGCTACTTAATATTTGAAAAAGTATTTCTTTTACACAGCTGAAGTAAAAACTTCAACTGTTATTTGTCTCCAGTAACGAAACATTTCATGTGTAATTCTTCAACCATAAAAGACATTAACATTCAGTCAAACTAGAGCTAAATGTCAATTTCACTTATTATATAAACATACTCCCATATACTGTAACACTTATCATGGTGCTAATCTATCAAATTGCTAAACAAATTTTTTTGAATTGACTCAAATATACTTATTTTAGGCTATTTTCATGAATCATACATAATCATTTTTTATCTTCAATATGTCGAGAAACTAGATTTTGATTAAAATAAAGCAGAATTTGGCTCCTTGGTGAAGCTCATATGTTGTTTTTGTGTTAAGGTGTGGACAGAATGACTGCAGCTGTAGCCAAAAACTGTATCAGAGATTTTGTTCATTTTCATATTTTTAATTAAACGATTTTTCCCATCGTCTTCCATCAGTGAATGAGACTGTTTTCCATTTACTCGATGTAGTTTATCTTCTCCAACCATTCACGTACGACCTCAGTGGATTCATGGGACTTAAGGATCAATCTTTTGGCCACCAGAGAAGCATAACTAATGACAACATTAAAGTGGCTTTGTGAACGCAACCACTAAACGTCGATCAACCAAGCAAGAAATAATGTCGGGTTGTGAAATCTGCATGAATAAACATTTTAGACATTTACATTGCGAATCAGATGAACTAAAAGAGAGGCTCAATTTAGACAACGTTGAAGGTCTTGATGTGCTTGTGAAAGATAGTGATGAAGTGGTGAACAACGTCTTTGACCAGGAAATAGCACATTGTTTCATAATCTTAATAAGATAATGTGCATCTTTTCACATGCACATGTCCTTTCTAAACAGCTGTGCATAGAACCAGTTCTGCATTTTGTCCCATATGGTCTAGCAGTTAGGATTCCTGGTTTTCACCCAGATGGCCCAGGTTCGACTCCTGGTATGTTGACCCATATTTTGACAATTTCCCTCACTGGATCAATAAAGTATAGCTATCTATCTATCTAGACCCCCTCATTTGTCTCAAAAATAAATGAATAGATGCTTGCATTTGCACCACAGGAACTTTAAGGGAACTCAAGAACTTTACCTTCTCGTCCTTGTTGGAGACAGTATAGATTAATTCGAGGAATTGCCACCCGAAGACGAACAAATGTTCACGGTCTTTAAGCACGGTGGGCATTAGAGCAAGGAACTTGCTGGGGGAACCACCTTGTTTTTACTGTGGATAGTTGGCAGGTAAAGCAGTTCCTAATAGTGTCATTTGCGTTTAGTCAACGAAATGAAATGTGCTATTGTTGTGTCAGTGTATGAAATCAACTTTTCATTTTCATTTTTGTGCACGTAAGAAATTCCTGTCTAAACATTTCTGTGGAACTAAATGCAAATAACAATTGTGTACTCCTGCATACACAATCCTCTGTTACACCAGGCGCCCCATAATCAAAGCAAGTGACTAAAAAGACTTACTTTAATGACAAACAATATTGTCTGTTTTTGCTTCCAGCTAAACGAATGACAACACCACACAAGACATCTTCAGGGTGCCGTCTAATTAAAGTGACATCTGAAGCTTTCCTAGGACACTCAGAACTGTCACAGCCATTAGCATCAGCCTAATTACTGTGCTCCAAGCCCCAGACTGGACAGGAAAAACATGGACACAGAGCTCTGGGTTAGGCCCACTGACATTTATCCCTGCAAAAATGCTAAGATACGCTCGTGTTAAAGCAAATTCATCACTTCGGTGACACATTTTTCTCAGTGAACACAGAATTTATGGTCAGGGAAGCAACTGCACTTTAGGTCAAGGACTGTACATGAATACAAATTAGAGGTACTGTTACTTTAAGTAAAATATGTACCTCTGGTAAAATACATACAAATGCTATAATCGTGGAGCAAATCTACTTTGTCAGTTTCTACTCAACCATCACCAAGTCATAAGCTGTTATGTATTTTTTCCCAGGTATTTCCTGTCCAAATATTCAGTCCAGAGCCAAATGTGGTTCAGTTCACTGGCTGTACATTTCCTGCATCTGTTAGTCCTTTAAAAGTGTCACATTCCACCACTTTCTGATCCCTTAGTCCAGGGATTGAGAGGGTGACCTTCCCACTGCCACTCCAGGTCTCTGACTTCAAGCCTGCTGCCACCCAGACTCCACTTCTTTCCCAATATTAAGCACCCAGAAGCCAAGATTTGTAGCTACGCTCAATTTCCCTGCAATGTAAACACTGTGATTTACTTAATAAAGAGTATATATATATGTGTAGCAAAAATAAGACAAGATTCATCCTGTCAGGAGCATTTTGCTTGCTGACTAATTTGTGCTGCTAAATGGTAAGTAACTGAGTTGAACTTGTGTCCTCCAGCTAGCAGAGATCAGAGTTCAGCATTCTGCCATAATCATGGATCACATCTTGTTATGTTTAGTGGACGCTGAAGATCCTGTTGTGGCTTTCTCATCGTTTACTTAAACAAACCACTGGTGGAGTAAGTAAAACTACAGGAGTATTAGAAGTAAAATGTGATAGTAATTTGATGAGTACTTTCTGAAAAATCTGAGCATCATTTCCCAAAAGGAGCACAAACAGAAAAATATGTGTTTAGTACATGTCTTGTTTTGTACATTAATGACATTAACAAAGTTTCCATTAGCGCGGCGATTGGGTGAGACAGAGGCGTCCATGCGTAAATCCACATGACTGCATCACTGATAAGAGAAAATGAAACACATCTCAACGGGCGGAGAGGGGCCAGGAAACGCCACTCCAAATTAGCCTGCGGCCCAATTTTGTTGTTACTTCATTAGCTGACCAGCATCTGTAGAGGAGGGAGGTTGTGACCCCGTCCTTTGCCTAAAAACTTCCTTGTTGTGCAGAGGGCTGACTGGGAGATAAGTTAAAGGTGAGATGTCCTCCATCAAGCATTATTGATCACAAGATGAGATTTATTTGGTTTTGAATTCCCAAAATAATCAGGAACACGTCAGCATAAGTTGTAGTTGGAGGTGTTTCATTTCATTTCATTTGCTCAAAACTGACGATTTCATGAATAATTTTAATGGTTAACCTTCACTTTTTACATCTTTTATTAGATTTAATACAAACCTTGGAGTGTGCAGTCACAATTCAGTAATGACTAGTCTATTTTACGATTCGCAAAAGGTGCAAAAACTACACACAAACACAACCACATCGATTAGCAGGTTTTCATCAATTAACCCTTCAGTTATGTGCATGAATGTAACTAAAACGTATATGGTCAAATTGTTAAAGATCAGGACTTTAAGATGATTATATTAACCTTTTTATACTTGTGTCTACTTTTGCTGTTGTGATGTGAAAACTATTCCAGTTTTCTGAATCACTGCTGTCCATCATTTGTACACACAGACATTTTCCTGGACTTTACCTGTGAATATTCATTAAAGCTTTTGTGTCACCCATGCCATCATTCATTTTAGTTTTCAACTAAAGTGAATGTTTACATGCACATCTCCTCCTCTCCTCTCTGTATTACAGCAGAAAGATTCTGCTGTAATACAATAGGCTAAACTACTGGAAAAACAAATCAGTCATCAGCAATCAAAATGTGAAACCGTATAAAAAGAATTCACAAAATCACAATTCATATTCATATATTGTTACATGGTTCATTTAACAATGACGATGCAGTATTCTTGCGTTGGATGACAGGTTGAGGTTTCACATGGCAGCATATCAGCCATGAGTAGGTGTGAGGTAGATCAGTGCAGATTCAGGAGGAGGTAAACAAGGCCTTTTCTCCTCTTATCTGCTGATGAAACTGGATGTCTGGGATGGCTAGTTTCCTATCTTCCATGCCCCACTAATATCCACAGGGGACCAACACCGTTTGGCACCCTGAAATCCTTCTTCCTAGGCCGGATGGGAAATCAGGCCGGGTGGATCATGGGAGCTTGAGACATGGCTGCCATATGGCCCCGTTTTATTCTCAGTGGAGTTCAAGCCTTTAGGATCCCCAGTGTCTAAATGCACACCAGAGATTCTGACAATATGGGCTGTGACAAAAGCATTTTGGCACTTTGTGTTGTTGTTTGTCACTGGAACGGAGATTCGTTTGCATTTTAAAACCAGAGATTTCTTTTTTTTTCCCTCATTAGAAGCATAAAACTGCATTTATTATATGAGAATGTGCTAACAATATTTCAAAATAATCACTATATCTCTTCAGTGGCTCTTTGTAGTATTGTGCATAGATATACTTATATATTCATATGCATGCATTACATTTCTTTTTCTAAAACGACTTTTAATTGTAGTGGAGATTCTGATTTGTGTCTTAAATTTATAAACAAACAACGAAAGAGTCAATTTGCACAAACAGATATCTCAGTTTTTATGAAATTGTAAAAAGACAAACACATTTCAATGTGCATTCCCATTAATATCAGTCAAACTGATTAGATTTAAAAAATTCAAAATAATTTAACAAAACACAAATAATCCACAGTTTGATTGATATCACCTGGAATACACAGCAAAAAATACAACTTTAAAAAATCTGTTAAAACTGGGTTGATCTGTTTCTGCATATTACAAAACCATTTGCAACCATAACCCTAACAGATGTAAAGTATGGTTTGACCATAGGTCGATGAGAAAAGGTGTAGTTCTTTAAGTGGCCAGCGGAGGACATACTTTCCTCAGTCTGGGAAAATATTCAGCCTCACCTTCCCACTGTATCCCAATGTGAGTGTCTCATTTAATATTGATGAACACCCATTACCCCCAAAATGAACAGTAATAAATGTTGCGATCTGATATTTCTTAAATGGTGTAATTATTATGAAATAATGACTCCCCAGGCCATCAGTGGACAGCCTACATGGGGGATTTTGGAAAGCTGACCCCACACTTGAATAATGAACTTTTCCCACGCAGGTGTAAGCCTCGCCGCTACCGCAGCACCAACATGGGGATGACGCAGCCCGAGACCTCCGCCGAGCTCCTTTATGAAGCAGATTGAGGACAATTTTCCTGCTGAAAGGTGGTCTACCTGGAAGGCCGAGGCTCAGTGCCAGCTGCATGTCATTTCTATCAAATCTGGCCAGGGTCTGTCAATTAAGAAAACACAGGGCAATCTGTGGCCGCTGAAAGAGATCCCCCTGGCCTGCTCCCAGGCTGAGAGACGGCCTTTTGTTCCCAGGCATGTCTCACATACTTTCAGAGCCCAGATAAGCTCAGGCTTCATGAAACCCTGCTTTATATTTGCCCACTGTAATGTCTCTGTGGGGTCAGGGTATACGGGGAAGCACTGTCGGTGAAAAGGTAATATCCCCCCTCCCTCACACACATTATGGGGTCAGGAATAGAAGCCACGCAGGTTAGGTGGTCCTGAGGCCTGGTCAAGGGACTTTTGCTGAAGGACCCCCCCCTCCCTCGATCCTTTTCCACCTCTTTCATGCCACAGTCATAAACTGCAAAACAAGTCACTGGCTGTAGCTGTTTCCTGAAATTGGATAAACAGGTACTCTATGCTTGGATCTGCCGAAGGGGAAGGGTTTGTTTTAGTGCCGTCCGGACCACCCACCACCAAGTAAACAGGTACATCAAGGTGGGGTGATATATGAGTAGGGGAAGGGGCGGTCCGAGGCCAGGTAGGGGGTCAAAAGGGGCCTGAGCCCTGACAATGACTTGGTGTCATTGTGGTTTACCATAAAATATGTCCGACTGGTCTTTGTAAGAGAATAAGAGGCGAGGTTCAGGTAAATACCAGGCATTCCTTCAGTTTCAGCTGTGGGGCAAAAACTTTAGATTAGTCCAGAAAAGTAGAAGGTGCAGTACCAAGGAAAGTCAGGATCACATAGAAACATACATTGAATGGCTTTAAAAATATTAATTAACTTATTGATTAGTAATCAGTATTTATAAGAACAGCTTTTGGGTTGCCAGGTTGCGAAAAATCACCTTTTTGCTACATAATAAGCCATCAGGATTACAGTTATGCATTAAAAAAAGATTTGTCTAATATAACAGCCCCTCATTTATGCAGTTATAAATGTTAATGTTGTTTTTAATGGGTTTTGATTCAACTTTTCCAATGTAGGATCATCCTGATGAATTAAAGCCAAACCAAAATATGTTGGAGGTATTTTCAGCAGGGATTTTCCACAACTTAGCAAGTTGTTCATATTCATGGCTTATTACTGATCTGAAGTACTATCTGTTAATGTATTTTTGTTCTTGAATGTAAAAAGTGTTTATCCTTGCCCATGGAGTCATTTCCTATGTGATTGTCAGCAAATTGCCCAGGAGTGAAGTCTTTAACGTCCGGCCTGGTTATGGTTCCATCAGATAGATTTAAGACCATGCTGAGTGCTCTTGAAAATTAGTTTTTTGGCAACTTCCTGGGATGCACAGCCTCCCAGCGAGCCACCGAGGCTTTGTCAAGACCGTGCTGGTTTAAGCTCGCAGCTTTTCAAGCCTCCCATTATGCCCGAGTCAGTCGGGCAGAAAGCAAAAGAGCCTTTTCTGCAGTCATGTGGGCATACTGGCATTATGCACTGTTCAGTATTAGATATTTGTGAGTCATATAAACAGAAGGGAGGCAGTGAGGCTTCCTGAGGAAAAAACTTTATAATTGGGGAGTTATATAAGGGTCTAAATCCTCCTGTAAGGATTTAATTTTGCCCCTTTGTGTATTTTGAAAAGCAGGAAAGACCTCACAGCAGAGGTGACAAATCCTCTGACACACAAATCGGTGTAGTGCAGTTTAAGCACTATAAGTAAAAAATCTTATGGTCTTGAGGTGAGCTGTGCCTAATTGCTCACTGTGATTTTTTTATATTTAACTGTAGTCTAGCACTCATATGTTGCAGGTTTTCACCTCTATGTGACAGCAAACATGAATTAGGATGTTTTCACTAATTGAATTATTCCTCATTAATGTCAGAATAATGTTTCAGTCCTCACTTCCTTTACTTGAGCAAAACTATTTATACTGGAGTTGAAATTGACACTGCTTAAAGCACCACTGTGTCACATTTGAAGTGAAATGGAAGCACTTAAAGCAAGTACTGACTGTAAGTACTCATTCTGACTTATGGTTCCTGTTAGTTAGTTACGAAAATCCCCCAAAAATGAAGATACATTAAACAATGTGGGAAAACAACTTTGTATTTCAGATTCTGGAATAGAATTTTGGATTGAAACAATGAAAATTTTGTGAATGAAATGACAAAATTCCAAATATTGGAGATCAAACCCTTGTGCCTCAAATCTTTGAGATTTTGGATTGAAATAATGACACAATGAAAGTGAAACTCCTGACACTGGCCATCCAAAAACGAAGCTACAAGGCCTTTCTCTCCCGGTTTTCATGCTTTCAGATAAGTTAGAGGATTAAAGTACAACATTCTTTCCTTTCTAAAAAACTCTTGAGGTAATGTTGACAATGCACAGAGCTTAAACACCACTGACTTATAAGGGCAAAAGCAACATCTTACGAACTGACGTCATGTTTAATTTAAGGTGCGAATATGCAAAGTAAACGTCAGCAAAAAGTACAATATTTCACTCTTTCTAGAAGTTGCTTAACAAATTTGCAGTGCAGTACTTGAGTAAATGTACTTAGTTACTTTCCATGGACAGCAATTGCAACAACTTAGCAGCAGCAATTTATCCTGGCTCTCCCGCAGCAATGGTCCCACTTTTTCAGTCTCCTAGAAGACATTCAGGTCTATTTAGCCTCGTGCACACTTGCGTAGATTTGTTATGGTTCTCTTCTTCCTTCTGTAGACTCGGCCAATTATAAACTGTACAGATTTCCCCATGGTGAGTCCTTGTCCTCTCTTCACAGCTACAGTTTGAGTCTCTCTCTCTCTCTCTGTGTATGTGTATGTGCATATATAGTGTATCTGTGAGCTGTGAGTGTGTGAATGTGCAGCTCCCTGTTGGCCAGATGCTGGGGCATGTACAGTGTGTAAATCTGGGGCTAGTCGGGTCGTTCAGCCGTGACCTGGACTATGTCGGGTCTTGTCTTCTGAGCACCTCCAGCAGTGTTCCCTTCCTCAGCGCTGACCAGCCGGCAACAAAAACAAGGATTTAGGTCCCTTTGATTACTTCACCCATGAGTTTGTTATGGTAGGGTTCACCGTTTCGGATGACCCATGGATGCATAGTTTAAAAGGTTTACATATCTGCAAAAACTAGAGGGGTGCATACCTCCGCCAAGGCCAAACAAGCCCACAAAAATTTGTCTTGTTCAAATAAGATACTGGCCTGAAGAGAGACAAATCACTACAATAAACATAATGTTTTGCTGGGTCTATCTATGTTTGCATGTCACTGAATCAGCCTAAACTCAGCTATATGTTAGTGGTTTGGGCATATTTTTTCCCTATTAGTTCCAGCAATTCCATTAATGTGCCCCCTGTCCAAGCATATAGTTTGATCCACCAGATCATTATCTGAATATGGACCATGTTGCAATTATTGACTATGAAGGAAAGGAATCATTTTCTTTTTAATTCCACCCCTGGATCCAGAATAGCGCCAAAATCTAATGAGTTCTTCCCTATGCCATGTGCCCCACCCTTCCACCAAGTTTCATTAAAATTGGCTCATCATTTTTGAGTAATCCTGCTACCAAACAAAGAAACAAAAGAACAACCCAACAAACCAATCGACAGATGTGGATGAAAACATAAATTCCTCGACAGATGTAACAATCAAAATATTCTGTCAGGTACAAAGATTCTTCTAGTATCAAGCAGCAGGGGAGGAGAAAATTGGGAAAACTGCATTTCTTGAAACCAGCATTTAAACTGAGTTACAACAAAACACTACCCTGACCTTAAAGGTAGCAAGGCATCATTCAATTCAAGCCTGTTTAGATTCATATTAGCCAGTGGTCCTCAATCCTTGTGGCATACAGCACTGCTTACTTTCCAGCTCTCCACCTCTCCATCTCATTCCTCTCACAGCACATGAGCTAAATCAAGTGTGTCCGGTAAACACAGCAGATTGAGCAAATAAGACAGATCGCAAAATTACACTTAACTCCAGAAAACTCTTGAAATAAGTGGATCTGTATTGAAAATTGGTTAAAATAAAACAATTAAAAAGTCTCCCAGGACTCAATAAATAACTAAATGACTTGATAAGATAAGATTCCTTGTACCTCTGTAGTTTATGAAGGACTTGATTAACACTTAAACAGAATATGGTCTGTACCTACATAAACATACATGACTATGTAATAGAATAATGGTTGTGTTTTTAGTAAGGATTCTGTAGCCTGTGATCATAATTTGAATCTTTTATCCTTGTAAAATGTGTCTCACTGAGCTCACTTAAAGAAGTGCAAAGGTATGTCAGAGACCAGGGTTCCCAGTTCAACATTTACATGTTGCTACCAAAATCAGATTATGTATGGGTTCAATTGACTTAATGGATTTGAAGAGACTAGATCCTATTAATGAATATGCTGCCCTACGGCACTGCCCCAGCCAATAGGAAGCTAATCTGGCATGCAAATTAAATTCTGCCTCAATATGCTTGCCTGTTTAATGCAATCCATTACACAGTTTCACATATTTATATATACTATTATAAAAGAATAGGCCTATAAACAAACAGAGGGAGGAGATGATTCTATAAATGGTACTGTGTTGGACTCTTTGCTGGTGTGGTGGCCTGGGGGCCAGTGGAAGGAGCAGTGATATTCACTGTAAAATGTCCATATTTATTTAGTCGTCTTTGTCTATAAATATGAGAATCAATCATCAATAAACAAACAAAAAATCTGATTAAACCTCACTGAAATCATAGCTGCACTGTAAACATCTCTGTGATATAAAGTCAGTGTTGAGTCCTAAAAAATAAAAAATAAAAAATAAAAATCTACCAGTGCAGTCAAATTATTTTATCCTGTTTCTGATTAAAAAACAACAACAACTTATTTAAACAATTTTTAGATTCAAATGATTGCTCTGATGGTTCAAGATATGAAAATCTATGTCTAAAAAAACAAATCTTGAAAAAAGTTTCATGTTTCATGTTTTACGATTAAAGAAAACAACATTTTTATGAGTTAATGAGGCTGCCTGTGCTGTAGAAAATATGCACACTATACGCCGACTATGGGCCTTTTCTATGTGATGTCACAGGTCATATGATATCTTGTGCCGCCACTATACTGGTAGACTAGTGCTAGCTTATCTCCCTTGTATTATCGTTAGTTGTAGCTGTTTAAATCACAGTAATAGATCAGAACTAAGTCTCCAAAAAGCAATAAAAGCCACAGCCAACTACAAACTAACCACGGTGATCTGCCTGCCTTGGTAGAGGTGTCACGTGACATTATGATGCAGGTTCAAATGGTCAATACTGCTCCGGGACAACTCTCTTGGTAGGTATTCCAGGCACAGCACAGGGCAGAGCCAGAATATACTGGGGGCATTATACGTTTTGGGATCCTCTGGAAGAGCTGGAGGACATGACTAATTAGAGAGACATCTGGGCTACTTTGCATAGCCTTCTGCCATCGCGACATGGACCTGGAAAAGCGGTAGAAAATGGATGGATGGATGGATATACTCTTATTTTCAACTGTGCTGCGATTAAGGCAAAAATGTGGAGTAAACTGTGTCAGTGGATGAAATCAATTGCATCATTTGTTGAATTTACATGACTTGTTGCTTAGTCGGTTAATGGGGGGAAGAAAATGCATACACTGATTGTAAATCAATGGGTGACATGCTTGAGTAAATCGCTTTACAATCACATAATCCAGGTATGGTACTTAGAGTACACCACAGTTATGCCAGTTTAAATCTGATTATGGTGTTTGCATGATTTGAAGACAACGATTTATAATGTGCTGTGTAACCTCAAAAGTGGAAAATCCCTCTTGAGTTTCTAACAATAGTCTCAGTTTTCTTTTCCTCCTCATGGCCTTCTCAGCCTTTTCTCTCCTGGCTTGGCTTTCCCTGGCTGGAGACGTAAGTAAACCTGGCTGTAATATTTCAGGAGGGGGTCAGGTGAAATCTGGCCTCTCCACGACCCCTATTCCCTCTGACACTAACAAAGCAGGCTCTAAGGTAACCAAGCATGAAGAGCCTGGCAGAAGCAAAGCGGCTGGAAGCAGCAGAGTTCCTCAGCAGACATCCTGCTCAGCCTTCAGCGTGATCATGTGCCAGATTATGACTTCGAATACACTACTTAGCCTACAAATCATTTATCTCCCTGCAGCAGCGAGGCTGAAGTGGTGAATCTGAAGTGAAAAGAGGCAGAGAAGATTAAATGTTTTATGTTTGAAATTACAGCATTATCAAACCGCGATCAGATCAAATCTCATGGATTTTCACCCTATACAGTTCCTCATAACACTGAGGTGTTACATTAACAGCAAAAAAACAAAGTTTGAGAAAGAAGCAACATCTTCAAGACTACACTAATTTTTATTAACACTTTACTCCAGATAGTATGTCCACACTCATTTATCATGTGGATAATTTTTCCCTCCTCTTTTCACCCCTGCCACGGCACAAAGCAGCCTGCCACCTCTGTGATGTCACCACCCGTCTATTTTCACTTGTCAGGCTTTCTTGAGGGGGGGGTAACGCTATCCAACCCCCAGATCCTGCCCTCCTCCATGCAGGTGCGCTGACCAACCAGTAGGAGTCGCTGGTGCAGCAACAAGGACTACAGATCTCTCTCCCGACTTCCCACCCACGGACAGGGCCAGGCGTGTCCGTAGAAATGCACGATCAAGTTGGCGGCACCGCTACCGGTGAGCAAACCCCGGTTCTCGGCAACCTCGGCAAGTCATTTATCTCGGCACCACAACAGACAGCATGCCCATGTGATCCATATTGGTTTGAAGCTTCACAGTCAATGGCATTTTGTGAAACGTTTCAAAATATCTATTAAATTAAGTTTCAAGTCATTTCAATCTTAATTTCTAAAGTGTAATTGCTTCTATAAGCTAAAATCAATTTTCCTAGTTTTATCGTGGCTAATGTAGAAGATATATGCCATGGGCAGATTTCATTTTGACTTGCGAGAGGACCACTTTATAGAACGCAGAATGTATACTTGTTTGTAGTGGGGGAGTTTTGTTGTGTAAATCTGTGCCCTGTTAGTGTAATTCCACTCAATCTCCTTCACTGTGTGGCGTAAATGTGTGTAAAATGTTGTGTTGTAGTCTGTAGTCTCATAAAGGAGCGGTCTCATTGTGGATCAAAGTCTGATTCAATCTGGTTCAACCACTTTCGTTGCATACTTCAGCACAACTTCCTTTTGAGCAAAATTGAATAAGACATGAATTGAATATTTTCTGTTTATCTGACACCAGTTCCTTGACAAATATAAATAAATAAAGCCTTCCCAATGCAGGTATGCTTGAGTGTGTGCACCTCATTTCAAGCACAATTAACTTGAAATGGAGTGCTGCAGGATCAATAGTCCCCATTTGATCCAGGTGGTCTGTACCTCCATGAAAATGTCTCACATATGGT
>OMOW01029570.1:0-10102 GCA_900312555.1 Lamprogrammus exutus | reverse complement strand
CACACACTTTGAGTTGGTGGAGTTCAGTGACTGCCGGTTTTAACAGTTCCAAGCACTTGATGAATTGAAAAAGTACACAGACAATTATTTCTCATATTGCTGATATATTTATGAATTGCCATTACTCTTACATATTCTTGCTTCTCCAACGATCTATCCAATGTCCAGGATGTCGGACCTTTGACATGGCACCCATTAAAAGGCGTCCACCGGCAGACAAGTGGAGGCTTTAATCATGAAACAGTTTGAAGAAGTTGATGTCAGGTTTGTCTTGATTGAAGACATTTTGATGTTCATCCAAAAGGTTTCTTCAGCTCAAACTTGCATTAGGGTTTGGGGTTTTGGCATGGTTTGGTTTTGGTCAAATCAAATAAGAGTGAAAATATGTGCGTATGTGTGTGTTTGCAGCTCTTTGACAGAAAGGAGAAACTTTTGTTCCACTACAATCTCCAATTACAGTAATCTCCTTCCTCTGCTAATCCCAGAGGACAGAACTTTGAAGTGGAGCTTCATTGAACGGCAAAGTTCTTCTCACTTCCCTGCCCACGGCAGTCACACAAACACAGGCCAATATTACAGGATGAGTAAGAGTACGATGTAACAGCTTGATGAACCCACGACAAACTTTAAATAGACATTTATCCCCAGGAATTAACCCTCTGGAGTCTACAGTAGTGTTTGCAATTTTACGTCACTGAATTTGTCTTTCATTTAGCATGGAAAAAGCTGAACTTTTAAATACTTTACCAGACAGGAAGATCAATTTTGTCCTGTAGAAGAAAAACACAGCAACTATATACCTTTTTACACTTAAACTCTGTAACCTTTCCAGAAACATTCCTTCATTTCAAACTAGGACCCATTTTGGTGCAAGAACTGCAGTTACTGAATCATTTTTGCCCCTACACCAGAACTGGTACTCTGATTGGTCAGATGCAAGATTCTCCCGCCCATTCTCGTACTTCGCTGGCCTTGAATATGCGGCTCAGTCTTATCTTCAAGCTCAACAATTTTTTCAAAAAAGCCTTTTACAGCTCTCTGTCTGAGGTTTGGAGTTTTTTTCCTCTTGATCTCTTCATCCCTTCTCCAACATCACACCAAGGGCATCCTTGATCAGACTCTTTGCAAATCCTCAAAACAAAGAAAACAGACGGACAAGATAGATGTTACTGCTCTAATTTCTGTTATTTTTGCCGCACCTGAAATGTGGTTCTACTGCAAGAAAGGAACTCACTGATGGAACCATGTATATCTACTCAGTCGTCCCAGGTAAAGTAGATCCCTTTTTTTCCAGACTTTAGGTCCAAAAGCTCCTTGTCCACAGTCACAGGGACTCTGAATGACCTAGAAATTATACCATCTGGAGCCCGAGGCACAAATCTATCAAATCTAATTGTTCCTACACCATGATACAGTGTAGAAAAAGAGACAAAACTTCGACTGATACAACTCCTCAAATCAAAGTTTCCAAATTTGCTTTAATTAAATAAAGCGCAATATGGTTTTACGTGCAGGTGTGTTCAGTTTGCAAGGACTCTTCCTCCTCCTCCACGTCACACGAGAGGATGCAAGCAGCAAGACTAAGTGGAAGCGGAGTGTGAAATTACTGTTTTGCTTATAATTCATCCGCCCCCATTGATCATCCTATTGAATTGGTTTTAGGTCAGTAAATGTGAAAATCATTTCTGCTGCATGTACAGGATGCCCTGTCAAAGCTGATTGATTGTTCTACCTACAAGTTAATTTAACACAGCTTTAGTGTGAAATAAATCTAATTGTTTGTGGGGGAAAAGACTTGGCTGTAAGAAACAGTCAGATTTCTACTTTATTCAGTTGGCAGCAGCAGCAGTAGGTTTTGTGTTTGAAGAATGTTTTCAGGAAGCGATGGCTCTGTGGGGATTCTGGAAGGAGTGAATATTCCAACAAAAAATTGTTGTTTTTATCAGTTTGTAAGCTTGATACATCTGCCAGTCGCTACTCCTGTGGGTTTGCTTATATACTCGCTTGCATATCTGGAGGATTAAGGACTACATCCACCAGGGGGCAATGTGAGTGCCAAAACGCATCCGCCCGGTCAGCACTGGCACGCCTTAAAAACCACTGATTTCAGTCAATAATGGCAACAAAGATGGCGACAATTGACGAGATCAGCATTTTATTTGTATTGTGAAGGCGAAAGAGACACATGCACCAAGAGCAGAGATGGGACGTGACGCCATTCCATGAATCCTGCCGCGCTCAATCTGCCTTTCTTTTTTTTGTCCTCCATCTTTCTGGTCATCACTTTCTCTGCACTGCTGGCGTGTGGTGATACTTGTGCCCCCACAATTTTTGCAAATAATGCATCTTGTGGACTCAGCATTAATTCGTGGGACTGACAGATGAAATTGTCCATGATCCTGGCCTTAGGTGATTGATGGAAAATAGCAAACTAGAAACGTATTTGTAATACTTATTTTAAAATGCAGACACATTGTACTCAAGATTGGTATTGAGGCACAGATACTTTAATTCAGACTCCCTACTTTTTCTTTGGTTCATTTCAAAGGGAACTGCTGTCTTTCTGTCATCTGCTCAGCAACACAAAGAAGTTTGTTTTGTTTTGTTTAGAATTTCCTCAACCTGGACTATGAAACAAAACAATTTTCTTTTTCAATTTTACATTGTATTTTGTTTTTAAACTTCATTTGACTAAACTGTCTTTTGTATTCCCTTTGTTCCTTTGGCTCTTGTTCATTTCTTTTTACTTTCTATTCTCATTCTCACATCCTTTATATTCTTTCTCTCTTCTCCTTTGATTGATTTTGCAGTGTTCGTTCCACAATTGACCTCTTTTCAAGGTGAAATGCATCTTTGTCACTATTTCAGGCTTGATTATCTGACATTTCAACTGTGCTCTGTGACAATCTTTGGGAGTTGATCTGTACATTTGTTCATCCTATGTGAACGTGCCTGCATAGAACCCAGATGTTGGGTGTAATTCCTACATCACATGAGGTCACCAGGTAATACTAGTTACTAGAGACAGGGCTGACTTACACAGTGATTCAGTCACTTTTCTAAAGAGGAGCCACCAGCTCCCAAGCTTTTGAATTATTCAAGGAATATTGCCAAAAAACATCTCTGCCAAGCTATTTTTGCATGGCTGAAAGCTTCCATGGGTTTTGTTGGGATTCCTCCAGCTATCAGTGGTCGATATTTGCCTAAACATGTTCAGCTCCACTTTTGAAGTTATAACATTTTAATCACCTGATGCATTCACTTAAAAAAAACCCCAATGGGATGAATCACAGTCTCCCTCTGCTGTCAGGAGTGATGGTCAGAGACACAGAAACCTCCAAACTCAAGGTTTTTGATCAATTATTCAAATGGCGTGCTTTTTCTCTGCAAGGCTTTTAGGTGATTAATTAGACTCTGGGACAACCACTACGCTGACAAATCTGTACAGAACAAGCCGATACTACTGGAAAAAAGGAAAGTGCTTCCCTTTTCAGAACGCATTGTTCTTTATCCCCAATGCTTTCATCCTAAAGATTCGTATGTTTGTTCCTTCATCAAAAGTAAAAATCTTGTCCAACATCAGAAGGGATCTAATTCACAGCCCCAAAATCCTTGGAACCTGACACATGTCCAAATGATTTTCGTCGTAGTAAAACTAAACGTATTCATGTTTCTCTCATTGTGAACATGCTCCATTATTTTTATGTATCGTCCAGTAAGATGAGGATGTAGTGAGAGTGCAATGAAACAAGTTTCCTTCACTCAGCACTGATTGTTGCCCTATAATCCACAGCTAACAACTTCCTTCCTCCACAGAGCTTAAGAACCTCTATAATGTCCACTCATATCCTCTCATGTCCACTAACATCCTCTCACAAATCCGCTTTAGTTGGACTGCAGCTCAGAGAGGTGACTGTTGGCTGGAGCTCATTGTGTTCACACGATAAAACACTCAAAGCTCCTACGGACTGTTGCTGTGGCTGTTGTGGACAAAACATAATGATAGAGGAAATAGTGGAGAAATCCTTGGTCATCAACCAGAAACAGCCGTCCTGGATCACAGTATGTAGCACTCTTGTAACCAAAGATTCACTCAAATTTAAGACCAAAATCTCAAAATGTGACTGCTGCTGTGACCCAATTGAACCAATCAGTGAGAGTGTGAAATGAGGATGTTGCTGTTCAAACATTGTAAGAATCATGAACTCTTCCTGTGTGTGTAACAGAGAGAGATAGAGAGAGCCACACACACATTAAAGAGTGAGAGAGAGAGGGATAGAAGGAGAGAGAATGTTCAGCTCCGTGGCTGCCTGACCATAATACTTGTCATAATATTACATTTCATCAGGCATTCATTGCGCAATCTGACGTGCATCAAACTTGATATTGTCCAAACCGAAACTGATTGCCATCTCAAACACACTGTGGCACACAATTAACTTAATGAGATCGCTGTAAAAAAGGCTCTGTTGGTAATGATGGTAATGAACATAGGCACTGTGTTTGCTGGATTAGAGTTGAAGTGGACCAACAAAGGAATTGAAGGCCCACTAATTAAGAGGTGCAGATAGAAAAGATACTGATATCATCATGTTGGAGTAAAATTCATACTTTAATTACTCATCAAATGAGATCTGATGTTCACCAAAGCAATAATAATCGACAAACACATTCAACTGGAACTAATGACAGGTGAAAGAATGTACTTCATGCTTAAATTAGAGTATATTATAGTAAGCGGGCCATCATGTTGTTTAAGTGCACCCCACCGATGATTTCTTGGACATGTGTGTCCTTTCTGTTTAAGTGTCTGCTGGACTCCGCCACCATGTGTTGTGCACATGTGGTTGTGTGGCGATAAGTTACGCATTAACGGAGGCTAAGTTACACAATATTACTTATACACACTTCTAGGTCTGTTGTAGGTCAAGGCACTTTGCTCGCAAAACAAAACAAACACAACCCCTGCTCAAACAGCAGCACATAAAACCAGACCGTGCACAAAACTGCCAAAATACACGGTAGTGTCTCGCATTACTTTCTCACGAGTCGTGAGCATTTCAGATCAGAGCCTCTTGTGATCTGATCATCTATCTCAGTGATGGCTGAAACTGTCAGAGAGAAGAAAAGGACTGAAGGGTTCAGTATTTGGCAAAGAAGGAGAACAGGTGGCCTCTTCACACACACACACACAGAAAGAGTGCATGTGTGAGAGAGAGAGATCTGTGCACGTCCATAGACCACTAAGTAAACTGTAGCGTGAGGGCAGTGAATGAGGTTGAAAGCCAAACTGTGATGGAGTCTGCTCTGCTCTCCAAATGAAAACACACAGAGAGGAACACATTCTTTCCTCTGCACAGGTGCTGTGTGTTTCATTTCTATGCTAAAAGCTGCAGACCAGTTCACTCATTGGTTGCTACAGATAATGACTAGACAGTTTCCATTTAGCACGTGAAAACACTAAATGTGTTGATGACTATCTGCAGTGTGGTTTTCTAATAAACATCTCTTCCGTTAGGGATACTGACGTCCTCTGTTACATGGTACACATACATTATAATGCTCTGCTCTTCCCATGAGGTGATTTGGGCATTTGATCAGACTGTAAAATGTCAAAGATCAACGTGTCGTAATCATATGTATCCGTTCATGCTGCATGCATGAGCCACTGAAATGATGGACGTGCCACACAATACAATTCATGTACGTGACACGTACGGCTAATGTTTGACCGTGTTGATTACAGAGTGAGTGTGAAGGACTCAATAAAATGGATCACGAGACAATCAATAGTTGGAGCATTTTTTAGAATCATGAGCTTTTTATAGGTTTTTGCAGAATAACAATTGTTTCCAATTAATTTTCTAGAATGAAATATGAAGAAATTGAAGTATCAGTGTTGAACCTACTGGACTAAATTTTACTTGAAATTTGAATTGAATTCATCATTAGCCACCTACAGTAAAAAGCTGCACTGTACAAAATCCTTTAGACTCTAAGGGACCTTTTACTTTAACCCTATTAAGTCTCTAATCTGACTTAATAGGGTTAAAGTAAAAGGTTTGTGTGCAATGAAGGTTAACGCCACATGAATCATCTGAGTTACAATTTGATATCAACACAGACTACACGGCTTAGTGGAAACGATAAGATGCTGCTTCAATAACTTCCAGCTCTTCAACGCTGGGTGCTGTTTCCTTTCTTCTGCTTACCTGTTGATCAGCGGGCTGCTGTTTTATTAATGGAAGCCAGAGCGCAGAAAGATGTCTCATTATTTTTCCACGAATATCTCCAAGAGAAAATTAAATCTTCTCCCACACCTTTTGACCTCGCCTTTCCGCCAAGGGAAGGAAACAATCGGGACAAGGACGGCGCATTATCGAGGCTCACTACTTCGTTCACTAATCACAACTAAAAGAACACAATCTATTCAGCTCACTGAAGGTGAAAAAGCCTTATCAGAGAAAAAGAGAATTAATGAGACTTGCACTGGCGGTGATGGGCCTCAACCAGCTGAGCAGAACTTTGCTTCTTATTATGCTTCTGTCCTTCCTCTGATCAATTTTAATTTTCATAGCATTTTCATAGTTTGTCATCATTTCAATCTTTTGATGAAATTGCCCTTTTATATGAAACCATGATACAAATTAAATTTATAGTTGGCTAATTATTTATACGTTAAACCTGCCTGTGATTTTAGAAAATTGTATGGATTTTAACAACTACTTTCAACTTTATAATATGTAATCATGTTTTATAACAGCAAGCCATCCATCCATTCATCCACACATCCATATCTACAGAGTGAGCTTTGTAAACAGTAAAACAGGGGGTGGGACAAAAAAAGGGAAGGACAGACACTCATAAATAACTAAAAGGATTTTGATGTCTATGTCATTTGTATGGTTCATTGGAGCACCTTTTTATTTTTATTTTAGTTTTATTAATTCATTATTAATTACTATTAAATTTATTAATTTATTATGAACAATATATATGTATATATATATATATGTATATATATATATATATGTATACAGGAGGAACATAATGCCAGCGGATCCAACAAACATCACAAAAATGTTGTGTTGAGTACATGAATCCAATGTTTTGATAGATTTTCTATTTTTGAGTACAAAATACATACATTTAGATCAATGTTAAACCTTTTCAAACCTTAATAATGAATAATTCTGAACTCCACTTCCTTCATCTTATTAATAATCAAATATTTACAAAGTATAGCTCCAAATGTTCTTCCAGTTGAGATCTGATATGACTTTATTCCAAAAAGAAACTAGTTTTACTACCTTTACTACCTATATTGGGTGTAAACAAACAAACGTCTTGCATGAAGACATGCAGGGAGATGAGGACATCAAAGATGCATGCATGGCGTCTGCAGGCTGTCCCATTTACAAAGCTTGAAACAGATTAGCCGTAGTATTTATAAATTGCGGTCCCATCTTCTGTTGAGCGTAAGAAATGCATTTATTTAATGCATAAACCATAAATGGCCAAAGGGGGGATATCAAAAGCAGAGGTAGGGGAAGTCTAATCCTCTCAGGCATTGCCAAGAGTTCATGACCACAGGTGGGAGTTGGAACTTTGATCAGCTTGCAAATCCAAAGCTTCACCTTCAGGTTCAGCTCTTCTTCACAACTGTAGTCAAGACGCGCACTCGTCCACCTATCAATAGCTATGTGTGCATGCATACAGTGATCTGGCTAAGACACATGACCAACAGATGTTTACATAAGCTGTGTTCATTAGCCATATAGTCTGGTTAACTTGTAAGATTTCGAGCATTTCCATTTGACTTCCTCATGTATGTAGCAGCCCCAGAAATGCTCATATCCCTCGTCTGTATTTGTTGCATTACGGCGTTTGCGGCCTTCTCAATATTTCATGATATCCATTTCTTCTAAGATCTTTATCCTGACGGAGGTTTTCTCTTCTTTCCAAAAGTGTGGCATCTTTGTCTTGACTTCACTCCTGTCCAACAAGTTAAGCTGCTACTACAGCTTTGGCTAACTCAGCTCAGCTAGCTCACTAGCTATCTAAAAGTCATATTATATTAAAGTTGTGTTACATTACTTACAGTATCCACATGATGGCAGATGTTAGTGCTAGACATTGTCACCAAATGTGTGGTATCAGAAAGTGCTGCAAATTGTCCCGCAAACTCTTATATTGAGTAATAGAGCCAAATATGCGTTTACATGTCCATGTACAGCCTGAATAGTCTGGCTAATATGGGCTTGGACCCCCTCTTTTAGATGGAATAAATTTAGCCTGATTAAGGTCTTAGTCAGACCATGGGATGTGTTTTCATGATCCTATCTAAGAGTAACAAATGGTCTTAGTCAGACTAATATCAGACCGTTGCTGTGGATGTAATCTCTCGCTCTGTCCTCATCCTGGAACAAAACACATAGATACTTGAGTGCCTTCAATTGGGTCAGCAACTCCCCGACAATCCACAGTTTTCTGATTTCCTCAGATGTGGAGGTGCTGACTCATCCTAGCTGCTTCACACTCAGCTGCCCCAGTGCATGCTGGAGGTCACAGCCTGATGAAGCCAAAACTAATACATCATCTGCAAAAAGCAGAGATGCAACCCAGAGGTCACCAAACTGTACACTCCAATCCCCCAGGCCGACTCAACTCCACTAGGGATTATTACAGGATTATGCCTGTGTTTTAACAAGTTTAAGCCTTTTATTTAGACAATGCATTCCTACTCATTATTTTTGCTGCAGTTTGTGATGTTATTCATTAATTGTGTGTCTTCCTCTAACACATTCACTGTTGTTTGAATCACCTTTTCACCAAGAAATTCATACAGCCGCTTTAATCTGCTCTCTCTCTCTCTCTCTCTGGAGTGGTCCTTGTCATCTCTGATCTCTCACTCATTAACGTTTCCCATCCACTCCTCCCATCCTATCATCCACTCCTCTCTCTAGATTACCACACTCACATAATGTGTGAAGACACATTCTAATTCCCCCACTCATCCTGTCTTCATTGCTCTGTTTTTCTTCTTCCATAAGTGCTTGTGTGGCTGCTGTTAGCTGCTCTGAGTGCCTCCTCCAGTGTCAGCAGCTGCTGGCCGTGAAGTTAAGACAGCAGAGTTACGGACACATACAAGGACAACACTTTCATCTAGATCTGAAGAGTCCCTGAGAAGTGATGCAGTCAAAAAGCATCTTAAGGTGGAATCAAGACCGAGACGAAGACCATCAGGAGCCACGGCTACAAACAGGAACATCTGTTACTTACTATATTGTCAACCATGTTTGCGTGAACACGAGAGACCAAGAAACATTGGAGAATGTGTTGATATGCTCTGCAATAAACTCTGAAACATGGGGTTGTGTCACTGGTCATGGTTATACTAGTCTCTGGTTGCCACCAGAGCTCGCCTTCTCCTCTGTTTTCCTGCTCTGTGGAGCAGCTGGTTACGATCAGCTGTTTTCCGATTTGCTCATTAGCAGGTGGCTATTTTTACTCGGGGATGCTGCTCCGCATTCCTCTGATCGTCAGGTATGAACCTCGGTTTTTCCTAGTTCTCAGTATTCCGTCTGATCTGTAATCTGTGTGATAACCAGTATATATGTTTACTGTTGTTACTATTTATGTTGACTGGGGTTCTCCTGGTTTCCGCCCGAGTTGGTTTCTGTCAGCTACCGTTATGGTGTGTTTTACGGTGCTAGCTCTACGCCGTGGTTTTCTGTTCTCCTTCTGTTTTCCTCTCTTAGGAGAGCGCCCTTTGTTCATTTTTAGAGTTATGGCTCCGCCGCAGTTTTCCGTTCTTTCGTTTCAGTTGTTGTATGTTTGTGTGCTTCCTGTTTAGCATCATCTAGGCAGTAGCCTACGCTTCGTGTTTACTTGCTTACGGTTATGTGTTTTGTTTAGTCCTTTGTGAGAATTCTTTCTCATTTTCTGTATGTGTATTATATTGTGGTTTGATTTATGTTTTCTTGACTCATTCCTTTTGAATGCCTTCCTTTGTTATTGAATGCCTTATCCTGTGAATACAGACTCTTTATCTAACCTAAGACTCTAGAGTTCTGCTTTTGGGTTCGAAATTCCTGTCTCG
>OMOW01029559.1:0-16316 GCA_900312555.1 Lamprogrammus exutus | reverse complement strand
GATATTGCACCAAACTGCAGAAAAACAGTTGTTGAAAAACAGAAACATAACCATCTGTTTTTACAAATAATGTGAAGGTCAGATTTTATGCACTTTTATGAACAGAATAACACAACAGAACAGTATGTGTCAGCTTTTCAGAAAAGTCAGTGAAAAGCATCTCTCCCTCTGTTAAACATGTAAGTAGTCATTTCTGTTGTTTTATTGAACTGGACCTTCCAAAGATCACTTGTCAAATCATGTGATGGGACACCTGTTCATGAATATTTGACTCTCTGAAAGTGACGCCCTTTTATTTGTTCAGCCATGTTAGTCATCACCGTTCAAGCCAACTTTTAACTCCGATCCTGTTAATTCCACCAAAAATACAGATTCTACTGCAATCAACAAAACAAGGAAAAAGACAATACAGGCCACATTCAGAGCTGCTAATTTAAGTCAGTATTAACTCTTGACTTACACATGCAAATATCACACATCACATCTCGCCCTGGGTTAGAACAGCAAATGTAAAAGTTTGGTGTCAGTTAATGATAGAAAGACTATACTGTATGCTTTTTATATAGCTGAGACCTTTGATTCATGTCTGTAAAAACATTTCTGGTCTGACCTGCGTTTCATTTGTGAATGGTCCAAAGTAAGACACTTCACTGATGATGCAGTTGCCTTCCTGAGGCTTTCCAACGTCCACTAAAGGTGAAACGTAGTCATGGTCGTGATGCCTGCAGCTCAGCAGCTGAGCTTTGCCAGGGTACAGAGCGATGCCTGTCCAAAAACAGAGAGAAAGAGATGGGATATATAAGTTATGCCAACTCAACTCAACAAAGCTTATTTCCCTCATTTTCATTTTAATATAGAAGGAGCAAGTGTTGCAAAACTTGAGGTTCTTGCCAAATGAAATGCATCCAGTAAGACAGACTCATAGGTGCTAGGTTGCCCTGAAAGCTTCATCCTTTACTTCCATAACATGTTGACATCAACATATAAGATGTGGTTAGTCACACCCACAAATTCTCTAAATACTTAGAGACTCAAAGCCTTTGCTATTCAGTCTGCATATAAGAATCATGGCTTATACCTACCAATCTATTCAATATGTATATTTATTACAAACCTGGGTGGGGAAACGAGTCAACCTCTTTGTAAGTGACCGACATGACGGGGTTGTTGAGTTTCTCCATGAAGTCAGAGATGGTTTGGTAGGCCAGGAATGCAGCCACTGCAGTCAGCAGCAGGTAGATGAAGATGAGCACAACTGTGAAAACATTCTTCAGACACGTTTTGCTGAATTTCATAAACGAGTTGATGTCCCTGATGTCATCCTCTGTCACATAAGAAAAGAGGGGAAGAGAGGAATTGTTCAGATCTTAAAAGGCACAAACAAATACGGGTGAGTACAATGATAACAAAAGATTAATTCAATTTATGAACACAAAATATATTCAATGCAACTTTTTAAAGTTTTATCCCAGAGTTCATTCCTGTTTGGGGGTACAAAAGCTTATCAAACAGCCTTTTACCATTAACAAACACTAAAGCTCATAGCTGAAAAACCAGACGAGTGAAACTCTTCTCAGGTTAACAGCTCATTAAAGCAGAATGTCTGATGAAGAATTAATGACTCATCCAATATTTGTTACCTTGTGAAATGCTGTCTTTTGGCTCCTCTTGCCCTCCTGTTATAGCTTCATAAAAGGTTTGGGACCGTGTCTCACCTTCATCATCGTCGATATCATTAAACTGTGAGGTTAGGAACAGAGTGTCGAGGCAGAGAGAACATTTAAATGTGGCCCATTGTGGATATGTGATGGTGGAAAAGTACTGAAAATCAGAAATGCCATTAATGGAAAAATGAATGAATACAGCAATGTAATGGAATAGAAGCATACAGTTTCACAATTTGAAGTACACTTCCAAAACTTTAGAGTTGCAGTTTTAAATTGTAGCTACTTTTCATATCTGCAGATGTGATGAATTGGATTTATAACTGCATTATATGTGATTATGAGGTCCTAGCCATCGATTATGAGTGGCCATACATCGTACTATACTGGATTATAGTAGATATTAGAGTATGGTACAGTATACTATACTATTAAAGCTCAAAGGTTTGTCATTTACAGTGAAATGCTTGGTAGACTACAGATATACTATATCTATACCACATCACACTACACTATAAAATGCTATACTCTACCCTACTCTACTCCACTGTACTAGAATAGACTTAACTACAGACTTACTACTCATGTCCACATTATATGTTGTCAAATATTAAAATTGTAACACTCAGAATTACATGGTCACTTATTGGAATTGTGAGCTGATAAAAAGAGATAACTTTAATATTCCAATAGGGGCTCATAATACATCAGTTACAGTGTCATTGTATTAGGGCTCAGAATTTACCAAATTATCTTTGCTGTAATGCAACTTTAGTAACTTTTTATTATAAGATTATGATAGCTGGACAGACAGCACGTTTGACTTTAAATCCATTATTAGGCAGTTAGAGAAAACACAGAGTCAGCTTATTTCATGCTGCAGGAAGCTGATTTATATAGTCAGCTGTCCAGTCACATGATGGAAAGTAAGTTTGTCCCTAAATTCTTTGTTGTGAGGAAGTGTAAATGGTCGGACTGATACTTAAGGATAACTTTAGATAACGACACTGACTGCACACACAGACACACACACACACACACACGCACACAAAGGCAGATGTAACTTTATCCTACCTCCCGGTATGGCCGGTTGCTTGCTTTCCCTAGCATTCCGCTGCTCTTCTCTCTGGGTCTCAAACAATCCCAGCACTTTACGGAGTCACGCTGCTATCTGCACCGAGTCAGAAAACAACTAACAATAAGAAATAACGGATACATTTTGGTTTCCGCTCAAAAAGCAAACACACCACACACGGTGCTTTTGGAGACGACGATAGAAGCCCAATCCCATGATAGTGAGTCGCCACCATGCACCCACAGGAGAGGCTCCAATACACTGACTCGTCTCCTCGTTTGTTTCCTTGTCTAGTTGACTTTCTTACCTCCGTCCCTCCTTCTGTTGATCTCTGATGCTACCTTCATGTGCTCATCGTAAATCACGGCTTCAACCTCAGTGAGCAAAGCTGAAATGTGTCCACATCTTTTTCCAACATTATGCATTAGAGTTAGGTTTCATATGCATACAAGCTTAGATTCATTCTTCAGTACAAGATGATATTCATTCGTCATGTTTCCTCTTATAATAATTGAAGAATTACAAATCCAAACAAAATATTTCATCAATTGGGTCTGTCGCAATCTGATACTTCAGTGTAAGATATATAAAAGGAAATGTGGAAAAAAACATTGTGAACATAACAATAACATAATAATAAAACATAGAAGTATTTAGATAAATCAATGTGTCAGGTGCGTTTTCCAACCTTACAAGTTTTGTTGCATATAAACTGGCAACATACAACCTGTTGCATCTGATAGATCATTGAAATAAGGTAGATGTCAATACTATCACAGGGTGTAGGGATGTGTTTACTGTATATCAGTGTGGAAAAAATAGAAGAAACTGAAAATACGTCTTTGAAGATTTTGGAAGTTTCTTCAAGAAGGCCATAAGAGTTGTCAAATTACCTGCAGAGTGTATAAAGTTACAGTTATACTCAGGCTATCTTGAAAGAAAACAGAGGTTATATATATGATTCAAATATATCAGCAAAAAGTCGTAGCTGTACATGAGTATTTTACATGAGAGGCGCAAATCGATACTATGGAAATGGGACGCAGCCGTAGTTGAGATATTTCCGACGCTTTTAAACGCACCGTCAGCTCCAGAGAGTAGCTCCAGAGTAGCTACAGGGAAATGAATGAAAGAGTTTTCGAGTGAAACTCGTCCAAACAGACAGCCTGCCATGGAAACAACAAGGATATGTGTCCTGTTAATCCTGGTTTATACAACCTCAGCGGAAGATTTTAAACTAAAATATAAACCAGCCACCAAACCTGTCCGATTATTCACAGAGGAGGAGCTGAAAAGATACGACGGGAACGAGGTACAGTTTGTTTGTGAGTGTGTTTGTGTGTGTGTATCGTGCATGCTCGCATGGACGTCTGCTAACGATTGATCTGTTTTCGTTTGCCTTCCCTGTTTTAGGAGGGACAGCCTATTTACATGGCAGTAAAAGGAGTTGTGTTTGATGTCACCAAGGGAAAAGGTGAGACCCACCACGAGTCTTTGGAATTAGGAGTAAAGATCCAAATCATTGGACATTTTCTTAATCTTCTGTGCACAAGGGCTTACTCGAGTGGAAAGTTGTTATTGTCAAAATATTTCCAATCCAGATCCTGATTAGACAAAACAGCCATTACTTTAACATGCATGTTAAAACTTTGATTATGTTCTGATCAAAGCTTTAGTGTGTAACTTTTTTTTAAATCACCTCAGAAACCGTAGACATAGCTGAAATTCACCTTACACATCCTGATAGGAATCCTTCAACTCAGTGCTCTGTGAAAAAAATATCATGGCTCTGTAGCGCCTCCTGCTGATGGAATTTGTCCTTGGATGAAACCTTTGAGCCCAAAAATACCACCATTTACCACAAGGAGCATCACTACCTCAGTTGTCAGTCAGTTCTCAGGTGTTAGGAGTTGCAGAGGCAGGACCATGGTGCAACAGGGAGGAGGGAGAGGCGGGAGTCATTCCACCCACACCACAATCTACAGATTGCTGCATTAAGGCAATATATAGCTTTCTCCCCAAATATCATGTAAGCACCATTATCAAATTCAAATCAGTGTAAATTGACTTTAATGTACTCTATGTAACAGACTTAGAGTATACAATTATAAATCAATTAACATGAAAGTAATCAATTGTTTTATATGAATAATTAATAATTGGAGTAAGCAATTTCTGCATTAATTTCCTCACCTAGCATGCTTTCTGTCATATGCCGATCGAGCAAGAAATCATGTATATTCGTCAAACAGTGGAATCCTATTAATTCCATCTACGAATCTGCATTTTGCCTTAATTCCAGTACTGATGTTGGATCTTGTGTTTTGTCTATTGCAGAGTTCTATGGGAAAGATGCACCATATAACGCCCTGGTTGGTAAAGACTCAACTCGAGCTGTAGCCAAAATGTCCCTCGACCCAGCAGACCTGACATCTGATACTGTGAGTTAATGTTAACATCCAGAAGCAAAAATGTAGTCCTAGTGGTAATTCAAACACTATCAAGCTGTCTGGATTGTAGTGTTGAGAGCAGGGTGACACAAAAACAGTGTTGTGACAGCAGTTAGTAATCCTTGTGCATCATGTAACCTTCTTGGATACAGCTAGACGTTTAAACACTAAATATCAAATGTAAGATGAATGCGATACACAGATTATACAATGTCTGTTTTCCATTTGTACTTCAACAGACGGGCCTCACCAAAGAGGAGCTGCAGTCACTGGAGAGTGTGTTTGAGGGCACATACAAAACAAAGTATCCCATTGTGGGTTACACAGCATCACGCATCCTCAATGAGGATGGAAGTCCCAATGAAGACTTCAAACCAGAGGACCAGCCTCATTTCCAAATCAAAGATGAATTTTAGATTTATTTCACCTTTTGTTGATGATAGCTATTAAAAATCATGTCGTAGCAAAATGTCTTATTTTTTAGAATATTTAATAGATCAGATTCAGAATCAAATATCCATAAAAGGGGAGTGAAACTAATCATCAGCGTGTTTATGTGATTCAAACATCTGAAGTTCTGTGAACGTTTACATTGTCATCAGCAGTCCAGTTATATTCTGCCAGTTTTTGCACATTTATCATTAAAGTCTTTAAATCTCTGTCTTCTTTGAGTTTTTCCTCTTCATGATAGTCCATGCCTTACTTATGTCACCTTCAAACAGGCAACATAAATAGAACACCCAGGCTTTATACTGTAGCTTAGCATGCTCCGATCAAAGGTCACAGCAGCCAAGGTGCTGAGACAGGTGATTGTCTTTGGGCGGAACTGTGCGTCCTGTGGAGTGGTCCCACTGCAGGTACGTCTTTTAGTTTGTGTGATAGTAGCCAGGTCGAACCTCCCACGTCAGTGCGAGTGATCTACAGCTCAGTTCAAAGGACACAAAGCCCTGCCCTTGAGTTTGCCAGCAGGAGCAGAGCTGTGTTCCTTTATCAGCCGGAGGTTCTGCTCGGAGTCGGCCACCGCAGTCTCAGTCAGCCTGGGAAAGATTTTCTTCTGCTGGATCTCGTCCACCACTCAGAGCCAAGATGCCCAAAACGGTGAGATTCCCACGCTTTTGTTGGCAAGATAATAAAATGAGTCACTAAAAAAGTTTCTTGTTGTCCAAGTTAATGGGGGTTGTGTGTTTATGAGTTCACCTTTAAGGGATACTGAACTATTTAGACTAAATAAATGGCATAAAGCAATTTCTAATGTGACGTTTCCTTTCAGTGTTTTAAGCTATTGAACATCTTTTCAGTTTGTTAAGTTCAAACTTGTGAGTTCATTCCAAGAGGCACATATCCTTCTTGGCATTTACTCATTAACCAAACATAGAGTTTGACCCATACTGCAGGCATTTGTGGCAGAAAAATGCTACTTCACATGTAGAAGTGGGTCGTGTGTTGGGCTGTGGGGTCTTACATAACTTGATGATAATCATGGTAATTACCTTTGCCGACTTCTGGGTTATTTGTAAATGTCAAAGTGTTATACTCACCAATAACTCATCAACTTTCAACTGTTTTATTTACTCTCCCCCTTTTCATTTTGTGAGTCAGCGAGCTATATTCTATTTAACATCTATTGTGCTCCTGTCTCTTTCAGTTTAAGAGAGGAAAAACTAAAGAATCATTAACGCACAGGTATTTGCAGTGAGTTCAGAAGAAATTCCTGAGGAATGAGGCATAAGCCTGAAGGAAACCTGATAAGACAAGACTGAAACTCTTATTGACACTCCAAGGACAAAGCCTCTCTCAAGGGGTCATACTTACATCTGAGTTACTTTGACTGAAAGTCTGATTTGAGAGAAGATCAGGTGGTGGCAGCTAGTATTAAGGAATGCTTCAGCGGGACAGCAGGGAGTTAGATGTTGTCGTATTCATGTAGGTGGAAACATGGCAGTCAAGATTTTGTTGCCCAAGTTTCGGTGGGTTTATCTTTATGACACCCGGGGCGTGGCCTAGTGTGAGTTCATAAAATCATTGTGTAACTGCCACAAACCCAATCTACCCAGTAAGCAGGGGTCATGGACAATTTAGACTGATGTTTTTTGAAGAATTGTGGAACTCACATGTTTTCATTATGTTTAATGATATTGCACTTACATGCATTATAAGTGCATTAAGCATTATTAAACAAAGCCATATATTCTGCTAATCACTATCACTTTGATTGCTTTTTTATTAAGGAGATTGATCTTACTAACAATGGTCTGAAGGCAACTTGGCAAACAGTGACTATTTTGATATTTTAATCTGCGTATGTACAACCTTGTCCTACCTCACAAGGGTAGTCCAAAGTCTAATGAGATAGCGAGCAATTATAGTTTATGAACAATACGTTTCACAGCCATTTCAAATTAATGTGGGCTCCAATGAATTCCTTTTATTAATTAATGTTTGAGGTAGAGTGCCTTGTAGAGTATCCATGTATGCATGTTTGTATCCAAAGACAATGTGTGCAAGTTAAGATGCTAATCACTGGATGGTTGCACATGTGATGTCATTGAAAATGCAGAACTGAAGGTGGATATTGTAAATATTCCTTTTACAAATTTATAGCAGGGAAAATAAATGAAGAATAAGATTAAATTAAGAAATAAGGTCTGTGTGTGCCAATACAAACCACCATGTGACTAAACAACCTTTTTGATGCAGGTCAATGTTCGAGTCACCACAATGGATGCTGAGCTGGAGTTTTCCTTCCACCCCAACACCACGGGAAAGCAGCTCTTTGACCAGGTCAACACACTGTAGTATACAAAGCACTCAGTCATCGAGCATTCACAAGGATTTTATGTGTTAATATCTGCTAGAAAATGTGCAATTTCAATCTTAATGATTTTTTTTTTGATAGACCTGGCCTGATGCAGATGCATTATATTTAACATGTGGCAGTCAGTGGACAATTTTTATTATGCAAATGTAGATAGCCAGCAGAAGATCAGTTGCACATACAATTACAGTGTGACACAACACAATATAATACAATGATATCCTGTCCACAATGTGAGAACTTCCTTTCAGTTTTACCATATAGACACACAATGTACACATAATACTGTGGAGAACATACGATGTTCCTGTGTCATAACAAACGACAACACTTTGTCTCAGGCCTGTACAGTTAGTCACTGAAATAATAAATCATTTAAGAAACTTTTAGACCAATATTATAGAGGCTAATAATATTCTGCCCCCTTGTGTATGTTCAGTAAAAGAGTGGATGAAATATTAGAAACACCTTACAATATGTCGTCTAAAACAACACCACTACCAACTACATCCTCATAGATGATCACAGATTTGACTGTAGTAATAAAAAGTGAGCACTGTAAGCTTTACAAAAATGGGGCTTGTTTGCAGGGCTTTTGTATAGGATTGCATTAGATTGTACTCATGTACAGTATGTACCTAAACTGATACCTCATTGTATATGAAAATGTGAGTTGAAACAAGTGAAATGAAATACATAATACATCTGCAGTATACAAATCATACATCCACTTTGGTGTGTGAAGTTTGGACAGTTTTACCTTCACATAGGTCGTTTCATGCCTCTCTATTAGTTCTTGTTTGTGTTCAAGTCTTTCAAAGGCAAACAAAACAATGCATTGAGTTCATGTTGACAGTGGCTATTATTTTCACTTAGTGAAATGTTGACATATTAAAATACACAAAAGCTTAATTACCGCCTTAAGTAAAAACGCCTCTTTCCCCGAGGCTTGCTGACGTCTAAGTACGTCAATACCTTTGCCCTTGACTGGAAGGCAGTTACATGATACAAGCAGCGACTACAAATGTAACTAGAGTTCCTTTGTTTCAGAATGGCATTTTAATACACACAAAGTGGCGTAAACAGTCTGTTAATAGCATATGTGTCCTATTATTTTATTGTGATTAAAGACGTTCAAATTCTAAATCAGATCTCCAGTAGGAAATATCTCCTAGCTAATCAATAGCACCTTTTCTTTACTTTTGGATGAATATGGAGGTGGTCTTTATGAAAGCAAACATTTTCTCCTCAAACAGAGGTACGGCTATTAACATGAGCAACAAATGTGTTCATTTTAGCTGTGGCAGAGTCAGGGCCTTGGTATTGTGTACAACTGAATATAAAACAGCCATCACTTATGTTGTGAGTTATACCTGTGCAAAATGTCTACTGTGAAAAAAGCATAATTAATTCACTCCTGTTCTTTATTTGGTTCTTTCCTGTCTCCCAATCTGTTGTTTTCCGCCCTAGTATAGAATTATCTGATAATCAAAAGCATGGAGGGAATCCATGGTTGTGATTTTTTAATATATCTCCATTCCTGCCTTTGTGTCAAAGGTCGTGCGGACCATCGGACTGCGTGAAGTTTGGTACTTTGGGCTGCAGTTTATTGACTCCAAAGGATTCACCTCATGGCTGAGCTTTGAGAAGAAGGTGAAGATTGTGGTTTCAGCATGTGATGCATCAGATCACTCTTATATCTCCTATCCTGCCTCTGTCTTGTATCTCACGTCTTCTCTCATCATATTTCCCTCTGTGCTCTGCTCAGGTCATGGCCCAGAACGTGAAGAGGGAGACTCCCCTGCAATTTAAGCTGAGGGCCAAGTTTTACCCCGAAGATGTCGCCGAGGAGCTGATCCAGGATGTCACCCGGAGGCTTTTCTTCCTGCAAGTGAAAGAGGCCATTCTGTCAGAGGAGATCTACTGCCCTCCAGAGTCTGCTGTGCTTCTGGCCTCCTATGCCATCCAGGCCAAATATGGGGAGTACAATAAATCAGTCCACCAATCAGACTACCTGTCCTCTGAGCGCCTGCTGTCTAAGAGGTGAGTGTGAGGTGATCGGAGCATGGATTTATTTTGGTGACATCTTATTGTGAAATTTTGTCTTTGTCCATGGTGTGGAGTGGTCTTTGCTGGTACATTTTCATTGGACATTTTGTTCATGAACTTTGATTTTCTGTAGGTAACACGCCTTCATCTGTTTTCTGTCTATCCCAGACAAATCAGAGACAAAAAGCAAATCATTTCTACCAGGCAGAGGATTTTCACAATAAAAGAGCAGTCAGATACCTGATGCTTGAAACAGCAACTTGTACTGCGTATAGGCTGAATTACAGTTATTGAATACAATTGTATAATGTACAAGATGGGCATTTCATGAATGAAAAAATTGCGGATCATTAAATAAATGTGTATCAATATGTAAGAATATCTCAACTGCTTGAAATCAGCAAAAACATTGGTGATGTGTTTTCTGGATTAACAAAGAAGGTGCATTGTAGCTCTCAGTTGGCAACCGCTGGGTACTGGACTTCACAAGTACAGTGCTTACACTGCTGAAGTGACCTTGAGCAATGTGCTGAACCCTAAACAGTTCCACGGCCTCTGCGTGTATCCTGTCTTCTGGCTGAAAGTCTTTGTTGAGGTGCTGGTTGAAATTTCAGATTTTCGTAACTTGGCCTCTATTTTTTGGTTCCATGTGTGCTCTGATAAAGTTCTTATAAATTCAAAGTTTTGGACTTGTGAATATGAATTCACTGTGGTCTCTCTTAGGAAAAGGATTGTGTATATAATTATGAAGGACAGGATTTTAGGTACCTCACCAAACTGGCAAATATAGGAATGCTGGGAATTGTCCAGCCAAATAGCTTGCATTAGAGGTCGTTCAAAGTGTTTGTGATTTAGTTTTCATGCACTATTACGTAGTCAGCATAACCAACAAAAGATATAACATGTTAGGTGAGATACAACAGTGTAGCATGTGTTTGAGTTTGCACCATATGTATGCACAGACTGTTTACAATGTGACCAATGGGTCACTGATAACCAGTCTCTCCACTCAGAGTGCTGGAACAACACAAGCTGTCCAAGGAACAGTGGGAAGAACGGATCCAGGTTTGGCACCAGGAGCACAGATTCATGCCAAAGTAAGTTCAATCTACCACGTATTAAATTCAAACTTGTTCACTTATCCCAAGCAATTCAAACATCTTATCTGGGTTTATGAAGTCACATACAAACAGACACGGATATGGAGATCAAAAGAACGTCACTTGTTAAACACATTTGTGTTTTTCTGTCATTCTTATCATTTATTTGTCTATCCTGAATAGGGACGAGGCCATGGTCGAGTACCTGAAGATTGCCCAGGATCTGGAGATGTACGGGGTCAACTTCTTTGAGATTAAGAACAAGAAGGGGTCAGATCTGTGGTTAGGAGTGGACGCCCTGGGACTCAACATCTATGGGAAAGAGGACAAGTAAGTCAAAGAATTTTACATCTCTGTATGTCACACACACTCCCTCCCTGTTATTCTGTACCGTCAGCCCTCAAATACATCAGTAATTCTCTATCACTTGTAATATTACATAACATGTAGTATTGAGATGAAGCTCTGAATATAGGAAGGCAACAGACACATCGACACTGACTACATTTCCTCATAACCGGTCAACTTTAAAATAACATATTTGAACGGATGGCTCTTGTTTTGAGAGGCCAGTAACCTAATTCTCTTGATTGTATGACAGCAGGAGCATCCAAGGTCTCACTGGACCGTTGTACTTGTACCACATGCATTAGTGTGTACCGTCAAACTCTTAAAGAGTACCGTAATACGTTTTTTTGTACACTAATTGTACTGTATGGCAAATTAAATGTTTCTGCGTGTGAATCTGCTGCACAATTTAACTGCTACGTAACATTTATATCAAAGTTATTTCAATACGTTGCTTTGATAAATATTTTTATTGTTTTTTGTCATCTTTTAGGCTGACTCCAAAGATTGGATTTCCCTGGAGTGAAATTAGAAACATTTCTTTCAATGATAAGAAATTCATCATTAAGCCCATAGACAAGAAAGCTCCTGTAAGTATTCCATAATGTAATAAGAACAACAACAACAACAACAACAATAATAAAAAATGCTATTGCCAAATCACAAATTCTCAACAAGTGTAAAGGCAATTGTGAAATGTATGAAACATTTCTGTCTTTCAGGACTTCATATTTTATGCCCCACGTCTGCGTGTCAACAAGGGCATCCTGCAGCTGTGCATGGGCAACCATGAGCTGTACATGCGCCGGCGTAAGACCGACAGCATCGAGGTTCAGCAGATGAAGGCTCAGGCTAAAGAGGAGAGGCTGCAGAAAAAGACGGAGAGGTGAAGGGTTTGTCAAAATTGGCCAGCGCAGTCAACATCTATGAAGACACCAAGAATTGGGGGGTATAATCAGTCTTTCCCTCTCATGTTCTGCAGGGATCAACTGGAGAGTGAGAAGAAGATGAGGGAATCCATTGAGAAGGAGAAGGAACAGATGGAGAGAGAGAAGCAGGACCTGATGATGAGACTCCACCAGTACGAAGAGACGACCAAGAGAGCAGAGAGAGGTGAGAAACAGGCAACTGACTTAATTTAGACAGTATGTCAGTCATAATATTCTGGGGGAAAAATCTACCAGGGATAACATAAGGCCAACAGCCTCATAAATTAAAGTTATTATTATTATTATTATTTCTTTTTTAGGGCATTAATTAACCGAGTAACAAAGATTTACTGCCCTCTGCTAGTTATTGCTGGATGTATACAAACAAAATCTAAATTCTTTTAATGAGAGCGATTTCGCTGTTACAGCTCACTCAGTTGAACTGAAATATACGAATGACATTAAACAATGTTTTATCAAGAGTGCAGATTCTCATCAAGCCAGTCAGCTCGTAATTAAGATCATAAGCACATATGAGGAGATTCGCGTCTTTGAAAATTCAGTAAATCCCTACTACAAGATGAGGTAGTTAGTGAAAATTAGACCTATATCGTCTCTAAGGCCTGCTGAATGGGTGTCAAGACTGTGGTATTAAGCTAAAATATATAATATAAATACTGTATATCATTTCAGAGGTGTACAGTTGCTGCTGTAAAGGACCAAAATGCAACAAAAAGTCAGATGATGGGGGCAAAAAATGCCTTCTTACACTCTAGTGCACTCTACTGTGAAAGAATAGATCAAAGATTTTCTCCTGTGTTTCTGACTCCTCCCTGCAGATCTTCAGGAGCAGGTGGACAGGGCCATGAGACTGGAGGAGGAGAGGAGGAGGGTGGAGGAGGAGGCAGCCCGGCTGGAGGCTGAGAGGATGGAGGCCATAATAGCCAAGGAGGAGCTGGTGAGGCAGGCTGAGGACCAGCTGAAGAGCCAGGAGCAGCTGGTGAGTATGGTGGTGACAACGTGGTGTGGCTGCGGACGTGGTTAATGGTTAGACATAGTCCTTCAAATAGAAAACCTGGCTTAACCCTGAGTGCCCTGACCTCTGACCTCTGTGTTTGGATGGGGAAGAGACGAGACAATTGACTTTTATTGACTTTTATTGCAGTTGAGTGGTCTAGTGTGGTAATAATTTTGTTCTAAAATTTCTAAAAGTCCCTATTTGGATTAGCAGTCATTGTCGTTGATTTCTGACACACACAGAAACAATCCTCTGGCAGAGAAATTGTGACTGTCCAGATAATTGATGTTGTCATTATGTCTGAGATAAACAGGTGCTTTTCATGGGTTTTCTGCCTCTCCCCTCAGGCTGCAGATCTGGCTGAGTACAGCGCCAAGATCGCTCTGCTGGAGGAGGCTAAGAGAGTCAAGGAGGAAGAGGCTGACACATGGCAGTGCAAGGTGAGTTTCTGACAGTCAACACAGAAGCTGAGGACACATGGGAACCTCGCTTTCCAGGCATCACCTGGCAAATGTCAAAACATATTGTTTCCTTCTCATTGCCATTCAGTTATGTTCTTTTTCTTTCTTGTGAAGTGCGATGCTGTAACAGACCGTTTTTTCTTACGTTACAGTTTGCAATTCTGTGCTTTGTGTGTTCTGTTTCTGCTTATAGTCAACATCACCTTAATCAAGCCCAACTAAAATTGAACACACTCAAGACCAGAATAAATCTTGTCCATATGAGGACACACTCACAGGATACTTGCCCTGATATCCAGCATGTCCTCTCTCCTTCCTCTCAGGCTAAAGAGGTGGAGGAGAACCTGATGAAGACGAAGGAGGAGCTGCAAACTGTGATGACCTCTAATTCAACTCCTGCTGCTCCCTCTTCCTCCTCCTCCTCCTCCTCCTCCGACAGCGAGAGCGACCATGAGCACAGCGAAGAGAACAGCACCTACAGCGCCGAGCTGCAGACGCAGGGCATCGATGACCACCGCCAGGAGGAGGAGCGTCTCACCGAGGCCGAGAAGAACAAGCGTCTGCAGACACAACTGTTGGTGAGTGTAGGATCCCGTTTAGGTGGTGTATGCCACATGAATGGTCAATCACATGCAAAGTAAAATGTTCATACATCTTCAAGATCTTTCAGTGAGCTTGTGAGGAAGTGATCTTTGTGGTTTAATAACTGGATGGCTTCTTTCCACAGGCTTTGAGCTCAGAGCTGGCAGAAGCCAGAGACGACAGCAAGAAGACCCAAACCGACCTGCTTCATGCTGAGAATGTCCGTGTGGGCCGCGACAAGTACAAAACTCTGCGTCAGATCCGTCAGGGCAACACCAAGCAGAGGATCGATGAGTTTGAGGCCTTGTAAAAACCTCAAAGACCTGCAGAGCTCCTGGTGTCTCCAAACACCTCATGAAGGCCCTATTAAGCATTTTTAATTGAAGCCTCAACTGATCATACAGACCCAGAAAAAGCAGCTAATCAGTGTAATAGTCCCTCCATGAGGTATTATAAGCCAGTCTTGTGAAAGGTTTGCTTAAAAGTGCTGGGATTATTCTCTTTGTAACACGCAAAAATCACATATGTGCTTTGTCCCACATAAATACAATACTGGATGACCATGTGTATATTGGTTTGGAATCCATAGCAGGTGCCTACTGTATGAACAAAAACAGTATGTCAAGTATTCAGTAGAAAATGATAAATTATCAAAGTCATTGTAATTTGGCCTTGTAGTTTCATTAAGATGTCGAAGTGAATCGGTGAAAAGTAGTTTTGGAATTGAAGTTATTTAACAAGTTTTAATGTGTTCATCAGCTTACATGTATTGGACAATTATTGGGTTTATGGTTCATATGTGCAAGTCTTTACAGCAGTGATGGGGCAACTTTGTATGTATTTCTGTCTTCTGTGTGTTGCTTTTATCACACGGGGACATCTTCTGGCGGGTAGGGATTTGCATCCAGACTCTGGTCTTATCTAAATTACTTTATGCTGGGAGTGTCAGCCATCTGTATTTCCAGGGTACTGCCACCGTGTTTTTTTTGGGTCTGGTCTAGATACTCGATATAGGTACTTTATGGGCCGATATGAAGAGACCTTTGCCTGGTGCAGCCTCATGTCAATACCAGTAGTGAGTTGCTGACGACGGATTGTATGTGTGATGTCATAAACACTCTCCTCTTTCACTCCATAAAACAAACATTTAAAATAAATAAAATTAAATAAAAAATCGCGTTCAGTGTTGCCATTGCCTTCTTTGCATATCTTTAACAAAAAGTTTTATTTGAGCTCCTGGATGAAAAGGATGTGTGTTTACAATGTTTACCCACAGAGAGAGGGATATCATTCAAGGTTGCTAGACAACTTGCAAAGCCAGTGGAGTTAGTCTGTTTAAATAGCCACTGGGCAAATATTTTATCGACGAATGAACGCATGAATAATGCGTGAGTAATATTTGAAGGCGTTAAGGAATAGTTGATGGGGCTGTACCTGACTGAGAAAATGCAAATTCAGGCCTAAAGGGAAGCTGGAGGAAGCAGAAACCAGTTTTGAAGAGGAGAAAGTAAAACTGGTGCCACTTCTACAAGCCTGTGTGAGTCTGTGGGATTACCCTGTGTTGTTTCTTTTTCCGCGGATTCTAAATATATGTCGGTGACAAATATTCCAAATAGAGAAGCAACCCAACTGTGATGTGGGGGTGGTGCTGAGAGAACAGCTCCGTCTCCAGAAGTCCCCACTTGTCGGATCCCGATTCCGTCGAGGAAGGCTCCACAACTCAGCTCCACAACTTCCACCGCCGGAGTCTTTTATCATGAAGAGGCAAAACTCCAGGACTCCAGCCATAATCGTCAGCATCCTAACCTACCTGGTGGTCGGAGAG
>OMOW01029557.1:0-10124 GCA_900312555.1 Lamprogrammus exutus | reverse complement strand
CGAGTGGAACTTCATCGACTTTGGCCTTGACTTGCAGCCCTGCATTGAACTCATTGAGAGGCCGGTGAGAGGCCTTTAGACAAAGTAAAACCACAAAATGTTATGGTCACGTAGTTTCCCCTTGCACGCATTGAAATAGTGTGATGTGTGCCATCTTATGGGATAAGTGCTGAGCTCCATCTTTTCTGCAGAACAACCCTCCAGGCATCCTGGCCCTGCTGGATGAAGAGTGTTGGTTCCCCAAAGCCACAGATGTCTCGTTTGTGGAGAAGCTCATGAACACACAAGGAAACCATATGAAATTTGCTAAGCCTAAACAGCTCAAAGACAAGACAGAGTTCTCTATTCTTCACTATGCTGGAAAGGTTAGTATGCTGGATGGTATGACGTGTACTGTATGTACAGTGTAATGATGTAAGCACAATATACAGCTCATTAAGTGGGAAATGTCAAAATTCTCTCCTGCTCATGTAAGTAATTTAGACAGGATTATAAAAAAACATCATTTGGATTTCTGAAATGTCCTAATAGTGTTTTACAATTACATCAATATTATTTTGGTGGTAGGTGGACTACAATGCCACAGCCTGGTTGACAAAGAACATGGACCCTCTAAATGACAACGTCACATCACTGCTCCAGAACTCCTCCAGCCAGTTTGTGCAAGATCTCTGGAAGGATGGTGAGATCTCTCACTTAAGGGTTTTTCCTTTAGCTGAACTGACATCTTAGAGCAATGGGTTGCATGTGCAGGAATAATCAATTAGTATCAATAACATTTTCAAGAGAATTTTTCCATGAAATGCATAGCCGTAACACTCAATTTTAAACAATGTGTCATAGTTGGTGTTAATGTATACCACATTTTGAACATATTGTTTTGTCTTAATGCAGTAATCTGTTGTCTGTTGTAGCGGACAGAGTCGTAGGTCTCGACACTATTGCAAAGATGTCAGACAGCTCCATGCCAAGCGCCTCCAAGACCAAAAAGGGAATGTTCCGTACGGTCGGGCAGCTCTACAAAGAGTCTCTGGCCAAACTCATGACTACACTGCACAACACCCAGCCCAACTTCGTTAGATGCATCATCCCCAACCATGAAAAGAGGGTAAAGAAAAGCATGCTGTCATTAACACAAGAGTCTCTGTTGGAAACATTTCTGTTTTCTGTATTAATTTCATATATATATGTTGGAGGAACAGTCATGTCTCCTGTAGGTATTTACATCTTATACATAATGATTTGGTGCCTCATGGCTAGATCACATTTGTATTATTGAATTATTGAAGGCATAACTTCCTCAATATGATTTTACTCATTACCATTCCATATTGTGGAAGTTGTGTGTATTTTCTTCATAAACCACTATGATAAAAGTTAATTTCTGTTCTCCTCAGGCAGGGAAGCTTGATGCCCATTTGGTCTTGGAGCAGCTGAGGTGTAACGGTGTGCTGGAGGGGATCCGTATCTGCCGACAAGGATTCCCGAACCGAATCGTCTTCCAGGAGTTCCGACAGCGGTGAGTGGGATCAAATGTTATGCATTATTTCTTTCATATTTCATTATTGTTTCTACAATGGCATCTCTGTCTCTTTTCTGTTTCACAGTTATGAGATCCTGGCTGCTAATGCTATTCCTAAAGCTTTCATGGATGGTAAACAAGCCTGCATCCTCATGGTAAATTCATGAATTCTAAAGTTCCCCTTCTTGTTCATCAACCAAGAATGACATTCAGTGCAGTCACAGCTTTTTTTTGTACACACAGAAATAGTCAGACCCATATGTGAGTCATATTTCCTGTCTGTGCAGATCAAGCACCTGGACTTGGACCCCAATCTGTACAGGATTGGCCAGAGTAAGATTTTCTTCCGCACTGGAGTGCTGGCCCAGCTGGAGGAGGAGAGAGACCTGAAGATCACTGTGATCATCATTGCTTTCCAGGCCCAGGCTAGAGGCTTCCTGGCCAGAAAGTATGTGCATTCAGCCTCCTTACACATCCACATCCTCTAATGTGTAGTTTGTAGTTTAACATTGTTGGTAGGACTTCCATCGCACTTCGTAGTCTCTTTTGCTATACATTTGAAAATGCATCATTAGATTACAGATTGTACATTGATTTTACTGTATTTTTAAAGGGCATTCGCTAAGAGGCAACAACAATTGACAGCCATGAAGGTGATTCAGAGGAACTGTGCTGCCTACCTCAAACTCAGGAACTGGCAATGGTGGAGGCTCTTCACCAAGGTCAGCTCTCTGACACGTATTTTAATGTTTTAATGTGCTCTGATAAATAATTGTTTGTGTGGTCAACTCAACTCACATTGTATTGACAGTAATGAACTTGGCATTGCACTGCCTTTCCCATTTTAAAACAAATGTTCATCCTCCTGAAACATAGGTCAAGCCTCTTCTGCAAGTGACCCGTCAGGAGGAAGAGATGGGTCTGAAGGAGGAAGAATTGCAGAAAGCTAAAGACGTTGCTATAAAGTTCGAATCAGAGCTGAAAGAGATCACCTTGAAACACACATCGGTAAAGAATTATACAAATTTAATGTCATAGCTGCCATGTGAGACTCTTCTAGGATGTCCATTCATGTCAATTTTCAGTGGTCTATCACAGGAGTTTATTGACAGTCATACTTACCTTTTCCTGCTCCAGGTGTTAGAGGAGAGGAATGCACTGCAGGAGCAGCTCCAAGCAGAGACAGAGCTGTATGCTGAGGCAGAGGAGATGAGGGTTCGTCTAGCAGCTAAGAAGCAGGAGTTGGAGGAGATCCTCCATGAGATGGAGGCGAGGCTAGATGAGGAGGAGGAACGTTCTCAGGTGCTGTTAGTGGAAAAGAAGAAGATGCAACAGCAGATGCAGGTGTGGATATTGATTTCTTGCATATTGTTGTGTTTATTATTGCTATAAATTATTCTCTGAGAGGTTGCCGCGGTCTCCAACCAAGTTCTATGTGGGCCCCAATCCAGAAGGTTTTCATTCCTGCCATGTAATTCATTGCTTTGATCTGGTATCTCAGTTTTCTGAGAGCAACTTGGGATTGGGCTCATATAGGACAGGGCTGGAGACCCAGGGTTAGAGTTATTACCTCTGAGTAAGACATTAAGTTCAAATGAAAATATAATCTACAATATACTGTATATTTCCATGCTCAGTTATATGCTCCAGTAATGTGCTGAAACAGCAGTAGAAACTGAGGGTGCACATTAACGTCTTATTCATGTAGGAATTGGAAGAACATTTGGAGGAGGAGGAAGATGCGCGCCAAAAGCTCCAATTGGAGAAGGTTACTTGTGAGGGCAAAATCAAAAAGCTGGAGGATGACATTCTGGTGATGGAGGACCAAAACAACAAGCTGCTGAAGGTAAACATGGGAAAGCAGGATTGATCCAAGAGGCTTTGTTATGCTGATCAGCCACTGGCTAAATGAAATGAAGATTTTTGTCAAACATTCAAAACCAATCTTATGCCAGTTCACCCCATGGTTAATTACTTGCTAATATAGTTTAATTACTGTGTGTTGGTTTGTAGGAGAGGAAGATGATGGAGGAGAGGATTGCAGACTTCAGTTCCAATCTGGCTGAGGAAGAGGAGAAGTCTAAGAACCTGACCAAGCTCAAAAATAAGCATGAGTCCATGATTTCTGACCTGGAGGGTAAATCCTGTTTTAAATTATTTAACCGTCTCAAAGTTAAACAAACAATGCTCACTCTCTAAACAGAATCTATGGTAACTTACCTGTCTGTTGTCTTTACAGTCCGCTTGAAGAAGGAAGAGAAGAGTCGCCAGGAGCTGGACAAGGCTAAGCGTAAGTTGGAGGCAGAGTCCAATGACCTACAAGAGCAGATAGCAGACCTGCAGGCCCAGATTGCTGACCTCAAAGCCCAGCTCGCCAAAAAGGAGGAGGAGTTACAGAACGCTTTGGCGAGGTAAAGTCTAACTCTGGTTACAAGCAATACCACCCCATTAACCTTCTGAATGCCATTTCTTTCATTTCTGTAATGCTCGCCTGTGCCCTCAATTCATTCTTGGGCTTGTCAGGTTAGAGGACGAGACAGCTCAGAAGAACAACGCATTGAAGAAGATCAGAGAGCTGGAGGGACACATCTCTGACCTGCAAGAGGACCTCGACTCTGAGCGGGCCGCCAGGAATAAGGCAGAGAAAATTAAAAGGGATCTTGGGGAGGAGCTGGAGGCCTTGAAATCTGAGCTGGAGGACACCCTGGACACTACTGCCACCCAACAGGAACTGAGGTGAGTAGTGCAATACTGAAAAAAATATTTAAACCTGAGTAACAAACAACAAAATATCCAGAGGTCTTAAACATTTGCATTATTCATTCATCTGTTCTGCAGAGCCAAACGAGAGCAGGAGGTGAACCTATTGAAGAGAGCCATAGAGGATGAGAATCGAACCCATGAGGCCCAGGTACAGGAGATGAGACAGAAACACACCCAGGCTGTGGAGGAGCTCACAGAGCAGCTGGAGCAGTCCAAACGAGTAGGCCTCATTATTTCATATATTATTAAAAATATTGAGATATCTTGTTGTGTGGTTTTAGTTTAGAATGGCATCATCATGCTCAGATCAACACTAGGTAATATCTGGTTTGTTTTTATGTTACGTTCAATTTGCTACTCAGGTTAAGACAAACCTGGAGAAGGCTAAACAAGCCCTAGAGAAGGAAACGTCAGAATTAATAATGGAGGTGCGCTCACTGACCCAAGCCAAACAAGATGGGGAGCATAAGAGGAAGAAGGTGGAGGGTCAGCTGACAGATCTGCAGGCACGATTCAACGACAGCGAGAAGCTGAAAGCTGAGCTGGGAGACCGCTGCTCCAAGATCACTGTAAGTGACTATCAGGAAGATATGGCTAATTTGAAAAAGTATCAGTTTTTACTAAGCTACTATACATACTTGACAACCACACATATATGCACAAAAAATCAATTCCCATGTGTTTCCCTTAAATTTCATTTTTGTCTCCGTACAGACTGAATTGGAGAGCGTAACAAACCTACTGAACGAGGCAGAGGGCAAGAACATCAAACTGGGCAAAGATGTTGCAAGTCTTAGCTCCCAACTCCAAGACACACAGGTAACAGGGTGTTTAGAATGATAACCAATCCCAGTAACTGCACAGTGACATATAATCTAAGGCCGTATAATGTCTGTAATCAAACCACTGACCTTTGACCCGGTGTGCTGATTCAGGAGCTGCTGGCTGAGGAGACTCGTCAGAAGCTGCAGTTCGGTACAAAGCTGCGGCAAGCAGAAGATGAGAAGAACAGCTTGCAAGAGCAGCTCGACGACGAGATAGAGGCCAAGAGGACAGTGGAGAGACATGTGTCCACCCTCAATATTCAGGTCGGCGGTCAACCTTGGGGTCAATAATTTATTAGATTATCGATGAGTTTTCACTGTACATGAGCCAAAAGTGGCCAGGGGGGAGGTCTTAAGAAGTTTGTCTGGATTAAGGTGCATTAAATTTGCTGCCAATTTACCAGAAAACTAAAGCAAAATCTAAAGTTTTTTGTCTCACACTCATCTGTTCACAGCTGTCAGACACCAAAAAGAAGCTGGATGAACTGTCAGGCAACATTGAGCTGCTGGAAGAAGGAAAGAAACGTCTGCAGAGGGACTTGGAAGCCGCAAACACCCAATTTGAGGAAAAGGCCTCAGCCTATGACAAGTTGGAGAAGACCAAAAACCGCCTGCAGCAGGAGCTGGAGGACACACTGATGGACCTGGACAACCAGAGACAGAATGTGTCAAACCTGGAGAAGAAACAGAAGAAGTTTGACCAGGTTAGCATCAGAAATAATGCTAAGAGATAGATGCCATACTTTTACCGAGGTTGTAGTGGTTTAGCTAATCAGGTGTGGGAAGGAAACCTTAAGACTCCTTAGTTGACACACTGTTAACACTTTGACATAATAGTTCCTGTACATAGACATCCTACTTTTTGTAGACTTTTTGCAAATGTGAATTGAATCTGAGATGTCAGTTGCACTTTGGGTAATTACTGCATTTTCAAAATAAATGTATAGTATTTTGGAAGAGTTCTTTGATAGATTTATCCATGGTTTTCCGTTTCTCTGTTCTCCAGATGCTGGCTGAGGAGAAGAGTATCTCCTGTAAATATGCAGAGGAGAGAGACCGGGCTGAGGCCGAGGCCAGGGAGAAGGAAACCAAGGCTCTGTCTTTGGCGAGGGCTCTGGATGAGGCCCAAGATGCCAGAGAAGAGCTGGAGAGAGCCAACAAGGTCCTGCGGGTAGAGATGGAAGACCTGATCAGCTCCAAAGATGATGTGGGAAAGAATGTGAGTGTTGGAACATTCAAAACATCCCTGTAGGTGTCATAGTTGATTGTTTGCATTAGATTTATCAGTAGATGAAGCCTGAAGTATTATAGAGATATAATTGAGGGCTTCAAAGTCCTTAAAGGCTTGCAAACCCATTGGTGTCATTTTGATCTCTTCAGTCACATTTATTTGCGATATGATAATTACACAAAAGTATCTCAGTTAATTTTATGACAAATTGGTGTTTAAAACAAGTAATCATCTTCTCTACACCTTCTGCCAGGTCCACGAACTGGAAAAGTCCAAACGAGGCCTGGAGGCCCAGGTAGAAGAGATGAAAACCCAGCTGGAGGAGTTGGAGGACGAACTGCAGGCGGCTGAAGACGCTAAGCTGCGCCTGGAGGTCAATATGCAGGCTCTGAAGGCCCAGTTCGACAGGGACCTCCAGGGGCGTGATGAGATGGGAGAGGAGAAGAAGAGACAGCTTGTGAAGCAGGTAAAGAAGAGCATTTTTCACAGGTGAAAACACCATCACAGAATGATGTAGCTGTACCAGGAATCTAAGTGATTATGCACCTCAATCACAGGTTCGTGAGTTGGAGACAGAGTTGGAGGATGAACGCAAGCAGAGGGCCACAGCAACAGCAGCCAAGAAGAAGTTGGAGACAGACATAAAAGATATGGAGGGACAGATTGAGACCTCTAATAAGGGACGAGATGAAGCCATCAAGCAGCTCCGCAAGCTCCAGGTGAGACTGAATCCAGGAATGGAATATGTAACAGTACATGTACAAATTTCATTCTTATTCTTTGTAATCGCCGTCGCTTACTTCCATCAGGCCCAGATGAAGGACTTCCAGAGGGAGTTGGAGGATGCTCGCGCTGCCCGGGAGGAGGTGCTGACTACTGCAAAGGAGAGCGAGAAGAAGGCCAAGAGTCTGGAGGCTGAGCTCATGCAGCTACAGGAGGTAATGTTAGAGCTTCACGAAAAACAAGGCAGAAAAACATTTCGGAGCAGAGATTTGACATAACGGGTGCATCTCTCTCTAGGATCTGGCTGCAGCTGAGAGGGCACGGAAGCAGGCTGAAGCTGAGAGAGATGAGCTGTCTGATGAACTGACTAGCAATTCCTCTGGAAAGTGGGTTGAGATTTCACTCTGTTAGTGAAAATGAATGACACGCGATTCAATTTGATGTCTTGTAATTGTGCACTTTGTGTGCAGGTCAGCCTTGGCAGATGAGAAGCGTCGCCTAGAAGGGAAGATCGCCCAGCTGGAGGAGGAACTGGAGGAGGAGCAGAGCAACATGGAGATTCTCAATGACAGGCTGAGGAAGAGTTCGCAGCAGGTGACAGGCCTGCTGCTGCTCCTTGGGTCTTCAATGCTCAAAAAGCATAGAAGTTTATTCACACTTAAAACATCAATAATTATTCACCACAGCTTCAGTCTGTGTATCTCACATAGAAACTGATTATTAATCCAAGATCATTCAAAGTGGAACCTGTAATTTGCAGAATACTGACATCATCCCTCTCGTCTCTCCTTCTAACCCAACGCTCTGACCTCTTCAAAGTATTATGTTCACACCATGCTTTCCTTCCACAGGTGGACCAGCTAAACAACGAACTGCAGACAGAGCGAAGCGCCTCCCAGAAGAATGAGAGCGCTCGGCAGCAGATGGAGCGTCAGAACAAGGAGCTGAAGGCCAAACTCCAGGAAATGGAGAACCAGGTCAAGTCCAAGTTCAAGTCGTCCATCTCCACTTTAGAGAGTAAAGTGGCACAGCTTGAGGAGCAGCTGGAGCAGGAGAGCAGGTGAGGGCCATGGAAACATTCAAAGCACATATGAGTTGTGCTTTGCTTTAAAATGGTTGTAAAGTGAAATGTGCTAAGTGCTCTTAGTAATCTAGTTATTTTAGTTTTATTTCTGTTTTTGAATTAGGAATCAAGAAATATCACATCAGTTCAATGCTAAATCCTACCTGGAACACTTTGTCTTTACTTAGGGATAAACAGGCGTCTGCCAAGAGTTTGCGCCAGAAGGACAAGAAGCTAAAGGACCTGATAATGCAGGTGGAAGATGAAAGGAAACAAGCAGAGCAGTACAAAGACCAGGTATGCATGTAGAGTGATAGCATGTTTGCATAAAAGCAGACACACTCTTATGTACTCATACATTTATGTACTTACTGTACATTTACACACAGTAAATAAAAGTGGCACATAAGCAAACAAATGCAGTGAGATTGCAGTGACCATTTTGACTGTGTGCATGTGGTTATGATTGATAGCTGGGGTCCAGAGTGCACAGATAGTTTAGTAGCATAGCCAATCAGGACAGGTCTATACTTGTGTAATTACCCCCTTTTCACTCTCCAGGCGGAGAAAGCCAATACTCGTATGAAGCAGCTGAAGCGGCAGCTAGAGGAGTCAGAGGAGGAGTCTCAGCGTGCTACAGCCGCTCGCAGGAAGCTGCAGCGGGAGCTGGATGAAGCTACTGAGACCAACGATGCCATGAGCCGCGAGGTCAACTCTCTGAAGAGCAAACTCAGGTAGGACACAGATCCAGAATCAGTCTGCTGTCCCATCCTGCAGGAGTGTTTTACTCTTTTCTCCTAAACCATTTTTTCACGGGAAGCTACAACAACACTGCAACAGAAAATAACTGAATGGTAAATAGACTATCTTGTGAATGCACACTGTATGGGTAAACATTAAATTTTGGCATTTTAACATCCAAATTCTTCAATTCTAACTGAAATTGTTTCACAAGTGCACATATTCACCACAGTCCTCTGAAGTTTGTAAGTTTGTATAGTAGTGCACAAGCATAGAAACTGTGTCCATCTCTATTACAGAGGCAACCCTGAACCCAAGGAGTAACACAGCAGGTACCTCTGTGCATAGAAGTTAACCCATCACCAATGCTTATCATCTTATCATAACTGTTCATTCCCTCATGCACCCTGGATTCTGTCATCTCTAGCATTGAGCCTAACTGAGGGAAATATGGTTCATCAACTACCAGTGATTTCCTTAGAAAATATCCAAATGTTACACAAGAGGTCAAAAGTACTTTGCATTTCCAATATAGTAACTTACAACTGGTGACCATATTTTTCTCAGTGCGCTTGGTTTAACTGCCATAAACCAAACTCATTTTCCTGGGCCAGGAGTCAAATGAGTTACGATAACAGCTGTGCTTAACTTGTAACCATAGCACAACCTGTACGTTCTGTATTTCATAGATCATATTTTCACTTGTGTTTTTCCAATAAAAACTTGGCCTTGTGTAACCACTCCTCTCATTGTCGTGGCATTTTTGTGTTTGCATCTGTATATGTGTGTGTTTGTGGTATTTTAGGCGTGGAAATGAGCCCTCCTTCGGCAGCACACCTCGACGTATAGGAGGAGGAGGCCGAAGAGGGATGGTGGAGGATGCTTCAGAGGAGGAGCTCGACTCCCAAAACGACTTCAATGGAACCAAGTCGGCAGAGTAAAGAAAGAAACTAGATGCCAAATAACCATATTATCAGAATTACATACCAGGAGACATCTGCTGCTGAAGCAGAGGATACATTCAAAGCCTGATATGCTAACTTCTTCTTCCATATCACTTCAAAATATGTATTTCTCATATTTCCAATATTGTACTGATATATTTTGTTTCCTCGCCCCTTTGTTGACACAAAACAATGAAAAGGACTTCATATCAACAAGGGTGGGGGTTGTTTTGTGGCTCTGCAGATGTGTGATTTGCTGTTCCTTTTTTTTTTTATTTACACTGTTTTGTAGTGCACTGAATGTTACTTTCGT
>OMOW01029536.1:0-10723 GCA_900312555.1 Lamprogrammus exutus | reverse complement strand
AGGGAGCTGTAACCTGTGACAACTCTTTCAACAATGCTTTTACGAATTTTGTCTTGAGATCAGTGTGGTCTTTTTTTTGTGGATTTGTTTTTTGCTGTAGGCGAAGTTTACCAAGGACAGCGGGTCTGATCGGGCCAGTGGCAGCTCCAGAGACTCTGCTGCTCCATCTCCATCTCCCTCGCCAGGCCCCAGTGTGGAGAATCTGGCCCCAGAGCCCCAAGTGCAAACGACAGCCTCAGGCCCTGGCAGACCAGGGTGAGGCATAAAAGCCTCTGGAAATATTGAATAGCATTATTCCCAATTCTTTGGTCACTTAAGCTGATTTGTCTAATACCTTGTCCTTTTTTCAGCGAGCCACCAGTTCGTGCAAAGTCAAATTCTCTCAGTGAACAGCTGGCAGTAAGCGCACCACTGCTTTTTTCTTCATCCTGAATTACTTTGAAAGAATTTGTGTAACTTAATTTGCAGCTTTCATTATTAAATCTGGTCATTCTTTTTCCATCTTCAGAATCCAGATGCCACAAAAGCCAAGCTCATCTCTCGCATGGCAAAGATGGGCCAGCCCATGTTGCCCTTCCTGACAGGGGTGGCCAGCCAACCGGAATCCAGCGACTCTGAGCTTGAGGTGGGAGAAAAACCAGTGAACAATTTTTTTCATACTGTAGATCTAAACTTTATGGAGTCTTTGCTCCAAGTTGCTTTTGTCTTGAAGCCTGACTCATGTGAACTCACACTTTTTTAAACCTACATTTGGATAGAGTAACTATTGAAATTAGGGCAGAAAAAGGAATAAAGAAGACAAATGCCTCCAGCTTTCTACAACAGTAAAAGCTTAAAGATAAAAGAGGACTATATTATTTAAACTTTGAAGATGATAACCAGAATAACTTGTCCACGGCCTCAAGCAATGGCTAAGAAAAGGGAAAATATATATCGTCAAACAGGACCAATCAGAGCACTGCCTCAATGCAACAGAATGCCTTGTGAGGCATTGCGCATTAAATGTTCCCTTTCAACTTGAAAGAGCTTTAAGTCTTGATATGAAATGAGGGGTGGAAAATTGTTTGGATGCAAATATGTTAATATGTCCATAATTCATCATTGAATAATTTTCTGTTGACTGACAAATCCATTAATGAACTAATTGAGCAATACTATGAAGCCACCAGGGTGCTTTATTGTGCTTAATATATATAAATATATATGTTTTTTTAGTACACTGCTGTAAAAAATATTCTTAGCTCTTCATTTTACAGACAAAATGAAACTTAAAGTTATAATCCTTAATGAGTTGATTCCACTCTTTGCTCCAGGACACCAGTGGGTCCAGAGCAAAGGACCAGCCTTCTGCTCCGTCTCCAGTACAGATCACATCTACTGCTTCAGGCTTGGCACACAGTAAGTTCCCTCCCACCTGCTCATATCTGTGTGACCCCCTTTGATCACAGAATGATGTTCAGTATGTTCCACTGTTTCGTAGAAGGTTCCTGAAATACAAATGGTTTATATATTCCTAAAAACCAAAGGTGTTCCTAGTAGATAACGTCATTGTTTAATTTCTCTTAAGTGTGTAATGTGCAGGTTTAAGTGTGTTCATTGGGAATACTGTATCCCCTGCATATTTTGCTCTGTTAATTCCTGTTGTTTTCCCTGCAGTGCATCCTCATTTTCACACAGCAGCACCTTCTGCCTTAGTTCCTGTTATGACCACAGTTCCCCCACAGCCTGGGATGCCAAGCAACACCCAACATGCCTTTCAGGTGGGTTTTCTTCACATTTTCCCTAAATGTTAGTAACTTGTTTTTAAATACTATACGAGAGAAGGGGCACAAATGTAAGCAAAATTAGCTCTTTACATCAGCCTGTTGTGTCGTTTCATAGCCTTACTCCAACGCACAGACTTCTGTGGCTCCATCTCAACTGCAGCCTGTTGGCCAGATCTACCCCACACAAACTGTCCCGTACATGGGTAAGACTCTTCAGTTTTATTTTATGCAGAAACACATAATCTTTAAACCAGGGATGTGTCGTGCAGAGTTCTATGCTCCTCCTGTTTTGTGCAAAATAAAGGAAGAAGGAATAACAACAAAAGAAAAAACTAACCTTTATTTGTTTTATTTAGGCTCCAGCGAGGTGACTTCCTTCTTGATGACAGAGGCCCGACAGCACAATACGGAGATCCGATTAGCTGTTGGCAAAGTGGCAGATAAAGTGGATCATTTGGCCTCAAAGGTTTATAGTCTATGACATGAACATACTCATAAACTTGCTACCAATGGTACAACTGATCCACGTCTCTATTTTTAACAGATGGATGACCTTCAAAGGCAGGGTAGTCTTTCCATGGGTATGTCTGGTATGTCAATGGAAACCTCCATGATTATGCACAACATCCAAAGAATTATCCAGGTACACAACTGCATAGTACAGTACTTTGCATTTTTGGGAGAATATTTCCCATATTTAATGCTTATGATGAACTGTGACTTGTGACTGTAAGCAGAGTAAAAGTTTGACAAAACTTCATATAAAATGTTGTTTTTCTCAGGAAAATGAATGTTTAAAGAAGGAAGTCTTCGAAAAAAGCTCTCGTATTGAGGAGCAAAACCGCAAGATTGGGGAACTCATCAACCAGAACCAGAGGTGAGTCTCAGGAAACAATAAAAGAAAATATTTGATTAGTCAAAACTAAGGCTAAGAAAAGACCACATCATATTCTTCCATTATTAACTTTTTGTTTAAGGCTTATCAAATGTGCATCTGCTGTTGTTGTGCAGGTACATGGAGCAGAGCAACCTGCTGATGGAACAGAGGAATGACTCCCTCAAGTCCACCAGTGAACACAATCAGGCAAGATTACTGCAGGCTGAGCAAGATAAGGTGAGCAGAAGACCACATTGCTAAATTTTGTCAGCAAAGCCTGCATCTTAGAACGTCCTTGCAGTATGTGATGCATCATTCCCAGGATGTAACAAATAAGATATGCTATGATGCAGATGCTTTATTTATTGAGCAATGTCAAAGGCATGTTCCTACCCTGAGGATAAGAGGAGTACCGGCTTTATGCTACTGTGATAATATTTGGGCAGTTGGGGCAGATTTCCTCATCAGAGATACTTCATTAAAGACCTGATTCCTGCAGAACTGGGGCACCAGAAGAACTTGGTCAGAAAGATTGTTTTTTCTCACCGCCATCCAACATTTTAAATGCCTGTGTTCTTCTGGACAGAAGACTTAAGACTTTATATTTACATCACGATTGGGAGAGGTGTATTTAAGCATTGAACCTCTGTCTGTTGCTTGCTTCAACTCTTATGCTGACACCAACTACACCCTTCCTGATTATTTGCACTGAGGAAGTCTACCATGTACTGCTTTCTCTTCTCAGCATGCACTGCCTCAGGAGCTGTGCATGGGCCAGGTGAGCCCGTTTTCCCTCTGTTCTTTTACCAGGCTGTGGTCAAATAGTATTTGTAAAATGAGAGAAAATCTAACGTTCCTTCCTCCCAGTGTAATAAAGAGTCTGATATTCAGAGTACAGCTCTGTGAGAAAGCAGCGTTCAGGCGATCAGCAGTGTTCCATGTTTGATAATGACCAGTCACAATGTCGTCTTTTGATCATATTTCAGGTCAGTGCAATAGAAATGTAATCATAAGTTCTCAGAAGTGCTCTAAAAGGAATGAGTTTAACTCCAAATCAGCAGTGTCACTGGGTCAGAACAGAACTCAACCAGCAAAGCAAAGACAGTTTTTAACTTTGTTTGATAAGACATTCATCAACTTTCCATTAACAGGGAGCACAACACAATCTCTAATATGATATATGATTTTTTTTTAAATAACAGTACAATCCTGTGAATATCTGTACATTTAGACAAACCCAACAAATTATATGAATTTTCAATCTTGTATATTGCATATCTGACATCTGACCTGACTATCTGATGTGCTGATGTAGTAAATACCACCCACCTCGTGTGCATCTACTGTTTGACCCAGATCTGACGGCTGCCTCTGGTATCATCCTGCTTAATTCATACTTTAGTGATCTTTTAACTGACCTTTCTTTTTTGCCCTTTTCCGTGTTTTCCATCAGTCACCATTCCCCACCATCTTCCACAGGCTCACACCACTAGCGCCAGTAGCCACTCATCCAGGCTGTCACTGTTGTTGTTTGGCTGTATCTCTGTGGGATTGGGTTTACTGTAGAGAACCAATCAATACTTTTCCCCCTTTTCCTCCTCTCTCTGTCCTTCTGTACCTCTATTAGGTTCGCCTGACAGAGGATCTGGCTTCTTCCACAGCCCGTCTGTCTCAGCTGCAGCTAGAAGCTTCTTCTCACCAACAAAAGGCAGTGGAACTGCAGGGTAAACTCATCTCTGCTCTGCAGGACAGTGAGAATCACTGCCAACGTGTTGCTGCCATGGAAACACAGCTTGAAGGTTTGTGTTGACATGTTGACCCTGTTCTTACTGCAGAATATTTAATTTGATCATTTCCTGGCCTTGGAGAGTTAATGAGCTTGTTGTTGATGTGAACGTTGCAAAATTTGGATGGTACTTTTGAAACACAATGGCCTCTACTGTATGTCCTTGTTTGTTGTGTTTGTTGCTTTAGAGCTGAAAGAGGTGGCAGAGAAGGCCCAGGCTCAATATCGCTCAGAGAAGCAACGACGTAAAGAAATGGAGCTGAGAGGCAACAACATGGAGGAGGAACTACAGGATTTGAAGGCTGATAAAGAGGGTCTGGAGCGAGTTAGTATATATCATGTTTTTGTCTCCTGTGAATCTTTTACATGCCAACCTGTCTCACAGCTGTTGTGATTGATTTGCAGTTGCTCTGTTATGTGTTGTGGATGCACTGACATTTCATATGTTTTATTTGTTACGATAAATTACCTCTTTATTTTTAAGGCTGTGTTTATACCTGTTTGATGCAGATTAAATGAACTCCAGTTCTGCGGTTGATAGTTGACCCAGTGTGGTTTGTTTGTATTGGTTGTCCAACGCAGAGTAACCACAGCATTATAGGGATATGACTGTTTTAACTTGTATGAATTCAAAAGCTAAGCTTGATAAATTTAACTGACTTGTCCTGTAATCATGACAAGTTTGGCAACCATTTCCTGCATCACCTTGCATTACAGATGCTTCATCCTCTTCCTGTTTTGAGCTACCTGTTGATATTTAAGTCCAGCTGCAGTCAACTCACCCCCATCTATTTCTCCATGAGCTCTTCATGACTTACAGATGAGATAACTGCATGTCTTTTGTTAGTCACTGGAAAACATTTTGATTTCCTCCGTTGATCTGTGTAGTCTGGAGGATAGAGGATAAGAGGTCACAAAAACTCTACAATGAAAGAATAACTTCATGTTTACTCATCCTGGTTGAATTGTAATGAGGCTACGTTAACTCTAAATAGACCACAAAAAAATTTAAGCAATGTTTTTTGTCTGCTTTGGTAGAGATGTTTGAACCAGACTACAGATGTTACCACAGAATTTTTGACTGATATTCTCATCCAAAGATGTTTGAAATGAGGGAGCTAGTAAGGGTTTAGTATCTACCTCATCAGTAATCAAGCATGCTGTATCCTTCCTGCCGAGTTCTTAATCAATAAACCACTTGGTTGGTGTTGCCTGCCAGTATGTGTGATGTCACATATGGAGTCCTGTAAATGCTGACAGTTTGTTTCCCACCTTTTAGACACTATCTGAAAGGAAGAGGAAATGGCAGGCTGAGCGACAGCGTCGAGACGAGGAAGTGGAGGAGCTCCGAAGGAGCAGTCAGCAGGAGATGGACAACCTCCGAGCTCAGCTTCGTAAGGCCAGGACCACCACTGATAATGCTGCATCTGAACAGGTGCTTTCTCAAGATGGGGTTGTGTAGCAAAGAACACAGTGTAGAAATATGAATCATAATTTGATAGTTTAAATACTTATATGCTGTATTGCTTTTGATGCTTTTCTGAGCTCCTTCGATAACATCTGGATCCATCAATAGATGCCATGTATTGAAGGGTACCATTGGCTACATTTAGGATGGCTTTTTGAACTGTTGTTTGTCCTGTGCTACACAGGTGCGCTGATGGCTCATACCCGAATATGTCATCTTAAACTTTTTTGTACCATGGACATATTTGTATGTGTTGCAGATGTCCCAGCTGCAGGTGGAACTGGAGGAGGAGTGGAAGGGGAAGTGTCAGCAGGCGGTGGCCTTGGTTAAAGAGCAGCACAGCAGACATATGGCTGAACTAATAGAGCAGAGGGACGCACTGGAGCATAAACTAGTTCAGCTACAGGAAAAGGTCAATAACCTAGCCACCATAAAACACACACAGCTCGAAAGTCCACTGTGTTTACTCTAAATTTGTTGTGTTGGTAATTGAACTTGATGAATTAATCACTTAACATGGATAGTGTTTTAGTTTTTACCCTTGTGACTTAGAATATGTTGTCAATACTGATCAGGTTTTGTACAAAATGCCATTTAAACAGTAATTTATCATCAAAACATAGCAATACTAAGATACAAAGCACCTTTACATTTTCGTGGACTCTAACAGCTGGTATTCTGATAATGTATGTCATTATGTCAGCAGTGGCTACAAGCCTTACATTGACAACTGCTGGAAAGTTCAGATCAGCTGTGTTATTGTCAGCAATTCAAATTACGGGTAGCAATTCGAAGCATTTAAAAAGTCTACAGTTTGACTTTAATTTCCATTTCCATTTCAGAGAGATTGTTTGTTGGCATAAGCAATGTGTTGACTCCTTCATTTTTGCCTGTCCTCTCAACAGTTTACAGTTTTGAAACAGTCGAGGGATTCAGAAGAACAGAATTTGCTGCAGCACCAGGGTCAGACTGAGGAGCTCCAAGCCCTTCTTGAAAAAGTAAGAGGGAGCCTGTGCTCCTAATTTGATTTAATGGTGCATCATTGCCATGGAATGCATTTGTCAGGGGATGTCACACTTCAGGCATTTTGTAGGACATCACGTCTTGTGTGTTTGTTGCACACAAACTTATTCACAAGGTTTTAATGTTTTTTCTGTCAGTATGCAGCCTTGGAACAGCAGGCAGTAGCTGTTAAGGAGAAACTGGAGGGACGAGTGGCTGAACTGGAGAAGAAACTGGAAGAGAAGAAGAATTCAGCAGACACTGCAGCAGAGGTGATGAGTTGTCTTTCACAACAGTTGCATTAAAACTACCACCCTGCAGTAGCTTTTTACTGCCTGTAGATGTCAGCAAGGGGCAGCTGAGCATGCAGGACCCCACCCAAACTCATTATTCCCAGCTTTCTTTTTACAACCTGCAGGGGGCACAATATCACACATAGCCAAATACAATTCAACTCAGCCTTCAACCCTCACTGCTGTCTTTGTGAAGTTTGTTATGTTTAAGTTGTATTGAGTTATATTATAATATGCGCTATGCTATAGTATGTAAAATGTGATGTGATGCAGGAATGGACACGTGTAATATCACAATTCAATCAGTATAAAAGCATTTAAATAGATATCATTAATGTCTAGTTCATATTTAGCAATATTTATATTGCCTGAAATTCACGTATATGGTACATTTCTAATTGAAGAAAATAATCCCAGCTGTCTTTACCTTCAGGTGAAGCGTGTGATGAACGGAGTGTTTCATTCTCTGCGAAGGGAGTTTGACTTGAGTGAATCATACAGTGGCGAGGCAGTGCTGGCGGTGATTGTCAGTACCATTAAGGTAAGTACTTTCTACAGGAAGAAAGTATAGGCCTGGAATCCATTTTAGGGAGCTTTACATGTCACAATTTCATGGAAGAATACAATCAAATGCCACGATTGACCTCATCAAGAACTAATAGAATCTTCTGATAGTCAGTGAATGCTACCTTTTCCACAACCAAAATAAAAAATGAAACATTTCTCTGAAATAGCATTTAGACTATTACATTTTAAGACATTAAGCTGTCCACTGAAACCTAACAATAATAACCATAACCAATAACTATATTGTTTATATTTGTGTACTGTATAATTTAGAGCCAGAATCAGTTAAGAATATTTGTATGAATGTATGTAAAAATCTAATTTGAACATTTTCATCATAATGCAGGCAGACAACACTAACTGATATTTGATTTCTCATACTTAATTCATATACTTTTTTTCTTCTTCCTAGAATGTAACTCTGCAGCTACTTAACAGCACAGAGGGATCTTCACTGAGACAGAGTAAAAAGGAAGAAGCAGCTCAGGAAGAGGAGGCAGAAGAAAGTGATGTCAAAGAAGAAGAGGAGAAAGCTCAAGAGAATGTACATTTGAATGGAGAGAGTGTGAAAGAAGAACGAAAAGAGGAAGTACATAAGGCTGAATTGGAGTCACATCAACTCAGTGACGTGCATGTGGGTCAGAAAGCTGATCAGGAAGTATTAACAGAGCAAGAGACACCGGTGCTACCTGAATCAGTGACCAGTCAGAATAAATCTGAATCTTTAGAGGCCAAAAATCAGCATCCAGATTCAACCACTGAATCAAAACTACGGGGCGAGGAGGCACCAGCAACCGACTTGAAATTAGAACAGGAACAGGAAGCACATTCTGTTCTTGAAAACTTGACAGAGAAAAAAGACAGCAGTGAGTGTACAGATCCAGATGATGGACATGATCAAACATCACCATCTAACGGCAATGCTACAGAAAGCAACAAAGTGCATGAGGACAGCGTGGATGATGGAGACCATGTAGGAGAAATAAATGCTGCCCCTCAAAAAGCCTTTGGACCCCCAGCCAACCCACCACCCCCGCCAAATGCCCTTCAGGACAGCCCAGGAGACGGGACGAGGTCAGTACTGACATGAACAGTACATCATCTCTCTTTTTTATCATGGGCAGGGCAATCATGAGGCAAGGGCTGCAGGTGTCCTCTTGCCTCACATGACATTTTATGCGTGAATATTACTAAGCTTGAGATGACAATCATATCTCATTATACGCTCAACATATAATTTGCTGTTGTCTTTGACATGTTGTAAATGTGTACATGGTAGACAGGTAAGGAGCTGCATAATAATCTTGGCTGGCCCAGAGTACTGTTTTAAGGATTCAAGTATTTGCTGGTCTAAAAAAAAAGAATTAGAATATTTGGCAATTATATACAGTACTTAACCAATAATAAAAAGTCACAGTCACTGCATTTTTTAATATCTCCAGCTTGAGTTTGTTTTCCACAGTCACAGGAGTGAATGAAAGGAAAGGAAAACTGTAAATGACTCAAAAGTGGTTGTCTGACAGTAACCTATGCATTAACTGAAGCTAAGTTACACAATAGTTATTATCTCTACATACTTCTAGTTCCATTGAAGGTCAAACTACTTTGTTCCCCAAAAAACCCAGTACTCTCAAAGGTGATGTTGTACTTGAGTACCAAGTATTTGAATACTCAAACAGTAGGGGCCAGCCGGATGCAACAGAATCATGTATTGGCTTTTTGTTGACTTTTGTTGTCAAGTAACTTGCCAAATTTGTAACATTTGTTTTTTCTCTCTACTATTCATGGGTTTCTGCAAACTAACTGCCGTCTGAACTGTTGTTTGTTCTCGCTTGCTTCACTTTGTCTCGCTTCCTCTTTTCCTTGTCTGTGTCTCTCCCTTTCTTTTTCTCCTTTCTGCCCGTCCTTTCTTTTCTGTTTTTCTCAGTGTGACTGGGGGGCTTGGTGAGGAAAATGGAGAGGAACCATTTTTCCAGATCACAGCTCCAACCAAACCCCCTGCACCGCCTAGCGAGGAGGAAGAGGAGGATGAGTTGGTGAGGAAGGCTCCGTAGAACTCAGTCTGAGCTCCCAGATTTCAGCACACTCTCAATGCCTCTGCCCGGCTCTTCCCTTGTGTTTCAACATGAAGACAATCAGTGCTTTTTGCTGTAGTTTAGAAAAGTACAGATGAAAAGGACATTCAAATAACAATTTTTGTGTTTTTCAATGTTTAAATCTGCCTGCACAACAGGAATTATAGCTGCTAGTTTTATTGACATGTTTGCTGTGTCTCAACTGACAACATTCATGTTTCTGTGTCTTTACATGCAGAGCTTGAAGGGGCGTCCTCCACCAGCGCCGCTATTTGGTGATGACGACGACGACGATGATGATCTGGACTGGCTGAGCTGAGAAACTACCAGAGTAATAAGAGTCTTAATCATTGACTAAAAAGAAGCGTGTGATGCGACACCAGCTTCTCCTCCAGGTACCTGGTGAAGATGATGAGTCGCCCTCTGCTGATGAACTTGATTTTACAGGGCAGTCTTGACTCTTCGCCTCAGTGTTGTCCTGCTGACTGACAGCTGCTGCAGCAGTGTCCTGGAGAACAAACAAACTATCTCAAGCTCTGATTTTGGATGCATTAACAAGCCTGTGATTCACAATGGAATTTAAAGAATAATGTCCAATAATTGCAAATGCTGTGATATCTGTTGGTGATGGAAGGTCCTTAGATTTTTGTGCAAATCTTTACATCAAACTGCAGCAAATTATGTTTGATGATTCATCAAGTTTCCTGTTGTCCCTGGCTTTAAAATTGTGCTTTTAATTATTAGTTTGCTGCTTTAATAACAGAACTTTTACCCAATTTTTCTGATCAGAAATTTGCTCCAGAAAATAAATAAGGAATGTGGCTTTTAACTCTCTTCATGTTTTGTGTGTGCAGCAGATCGGAAGAGCACACGTCTGAACTCCAGTCAC
>OMOW01029535.1:0-10696 GCA_900312555.1 Lamprogrammus exutus | reverse complement strand
GCAAAAGTGCGGAAAATAGGGTATATGGTACAGTATATGTATCAGCGGGACTAGTGTCTCCATCACGTCTGCAGGTAAGGTAGTGGTGCAAAGGGAGGATCATCATCACTGCACATTCGTATGCTGTAGCGAGGCCACCAATGATTAATGTGTGTCATGGGTAACTGGAGGCTCTGCAGTCTCCTTAGCATTTACATTGTGTCCTCCTCGTGTCTTCACATTCCGTGCTGAGTCTGAACAGCTTCTTCTGCTCTTTCTGCCTGGTGATTTATGTGTCGCACTCTCCAGCCATGCCACCATTACTGCATTGTTGCAGTTGCGCCGAATGCAGTTTCACTTCATGTGAAGGCATGGATGGTTGGTTTGAGTGCGTTCAGCAGTTGCCCCTCTGAAAGACAAAGGTAGCTTGTGTGAATGTTATTCAGTCTTAAAATATTGGTTGTGACATTGGTTTTGGGAGAAATGTGTTCCCTAGCATCGGATTAATTCAGTATTTATAAATCTAAAAAATATGAAACTATAAAGGAAGAATTCATTACAGCCAGGAAACCTCAGAAGAAGCAGGTCTGTTGGTTTCAAATGTATCTTTCCTAATCGGGCAGATGGAATGGAATCGGTAACAGCACAGTTAGTGTTATTTTGGCGATCTCACTGAAAGGACATTGGCCATCAATACTGGTCTACATTTGGTTCAAAGTGAAAGTAGGCTGCGTTAACCTTTAATTGTTTCAAAGACCTGTAGCAAGTTCTACAGGATCTCCTGGACATATTCTTGACAAAGGTTTGCATACACTTTACATATACAGGTTTACAATAGAAATGCTATCACAGTGCAGCGATGACATTTTCCACTGACTCCCCTGGATTCGTCTATAGTAGCAGAAACACTTGAGGGATGTTATTCCACACCTCTCTCCACTTTATCCTTACAGTCAGTGAAAAGCTGTCTTTTGTCTCGTATCTATGTTTATTCAACTTTCCATATTTTGCCCAGCATCATTTCATTTCTTCTTCTGCTTTCTGACATTGATATAAATACCAATTAGCTTATATGCTTATCAGTAAAACGCAGCCTTGGTCAGGACTCTCAGTGGCTTTCACTGTGAATGAGCTTGTTGCCTTTACACAAGTGGAGCTTTTTAAAAGGACACACAATTCTGAAACACATCCACATTAGGAAGTCTTTACACAGCTGACTGGGCTAAAATTCCATGGCGGAGACGGCAAAGGGTGAATAATGATTGAGTTCTTCAGGCATCATTATTTTTACAGTGTGGGAGGGGGAGGAACCTTTTTTTCCTCATACATAAATTAACTTTATATGATGATGATGATGATTATTATTTTTGTATGTTCTCCCTGGGGCCCAATTCAGATTTGGTGACTTAGGTGAGGTGCTTAAGTGAGGCTGCTTAAGTCAATAGATCCGCAGGGGAAGTTACCCGTATTCAGGGTTGCGCGGGCGCTTCACTCCATTTCTGGGCGGCACATTCAGGTTATTAAAATCAGCCGCGTCCAGTCCACGCCGCTGAGGTGTCCAGGATCAGCGGCTGTTCAGCTGTCTGGGAATGAGATTTTTCAATGTTACCTGTCCCTCCCTTTAAAACAAGCACCTGCCTGTAATCGTGCCAAAACCTGTACGACAGGAAAAGCGCACTGATTAAACAGTTGGCAATTTTTAATGTGCAATATGTTGTCTGTGTTATTAATAAAAACGAAATGCTGTGATAAACATTATAATCACACCAAATACCATGGTGAGATTTTGTTTTTGTAAATTTGATATTAAGAAGGCAGAGTAATGAATAAACACAGCAACACATACTCCATGTTTCAGCCTAACTGGGAAGAACGGTGAATGACGTTCAGTGTCTGCTGGTGGTCTCACTGATATGTGTGCAGTCATTTGCACTGATCACATTTGGGAACGAAAACACTTTAACGCACCGCTTCTCTGCCTTTGTGCGTCTGCGTTATTATTATAAAAGTGCAGCAGGACGGGGACACTGACGTCTATAACATGACAGAAAGCGGACAGGTGATGGAGAACAGAGAAGGAATAGGGATTTTTGAAAAACCTTCTGCGTCAGTTGGATTGCTTATCCAAACATAATCTCTGAATGCACTGCTGAATGCACAATCCTGTCGAGGCCGAAATGGCTTCCCGGCACACGCTGGGGCTAATCACCAATATGGTTGTCAATTCGCTCGCGTCCTGTGTGGAATCGGTATCAGTCATCTGGTGAGTCTGAAGTCTGAACACGGAAGGGCTTAAATCCCACTTCAGCGCGTGTTATCCCAACTCTGAATCAGGCCCATAACGTATAAGGCAGTTGCCCGTGTGTGTCGCTTTTATACAAAACTGTAGCATGAATGATGCACACTTTGTTGTGGATATATTCATCACAGCATTTAAGTGATGGACAGTGTGTAGCTGCCTCCATTGTTTAAATTGCTGTTTTGAATTCAATAGGTGTGAAAGAGCCTGAGAGGTCGGGAAATTTGTTTAAAAATCAGCGCAGGAATCGTCCATTTAGGTCTCCTGCCAGTTTGCGAACAAAGCCACGGCACTGATAGACATTCTTCTGCCTTGGGCGGCTGCAGAAATGTCCCAGGGGCCCAAAGTGCTCTGAGCATGTTGTCAAGGGAACATTATTTTAGTGTTATGATGTGTCAGCCTCTCCTCCAGCGCTCGAGCCCAACTCATAACTGTGCTGCCAGCTGGTTCACTCCCCCAGAAATGCATCGACAAATACAATAAACACACACAAACGAGCACGATCACTGACATGCAAGACGTACACACAGACACAAACGCACACCTTCAGAGAGCTGACGACTTGCAGCCAGGGCCGAGTTAAATGGTGCTTTGTCGGTCCATCCGTGCATCCCCTCCCTCCTCTGTACTCCTCTCTTCCACTCTCCTCGTCTCTTTGACTCCCAAGGACAAGGAGACCCACCGCACTACGGGACACCATTTATCACTGCAGGAACAATTACTGGAGACATTTCATTGTCAGAAAATTTCAAGCCAATTCTTCCTCCCATCTCCCTCTCTTTATCTTTCTCCACCTCCTCTCTCTGTCTTCCTCTCATCCCCTCCAGCCTTCCTCTCCTTTCTCCCCTATCCTGCGCTGCTTCTTTGCATGGCTCCCAATGAGCTCTATTGCAGGTCAGACTCCCATTAGCCCAAGCCCATCACTATAGATTACAGCACGGAGGCGGCGGAGCACTGTATTATATCTCATCTAAGAGCCCAGACAGAATTCTCTCCCTGTGTTTCTAACAATGGGATACTCTTTTTCCTGAGGAAAGGCTTGGAAAATTGCCTCCGATATCTCCAGCCCGTGCTTTAATGAAGCCTTTCAACATGGTGCGATGTTAGGCTGAAGGAAGAGAGTCAGTTGTTCACTCTCCCCATGATCTGTTTGATCACACATGCAGCCCCAGCCTCAGCAGAGCAGAACACGGAGGGCTTTGAATGCCAAATGTGGATGAGATTTGTAAATGTGTTGCTTTTGCTTTGATGGATTTTTGGTTCACTTTTTGTGGATGTGTATGCATACACTTAAGCTGTGATTCAGTCTCAGCACTACAGCGGCATTTTGAAATTGGTGTAAAGGTTACATACTCATGACTTACTTGAAACTATGATTCTCAGCCCTAAAATAGGTGGAATGAACTGCACAGCACAGCAGACAAGGCTGCATTTCGTTGCCCACAGGAAAGGTCAGCGTGAGTCTTTGCACACTTTCCTACACCAGCAAATCAGTAAATGCTGCATTTAGAGCTGAGAATGTTCAACTTATTAAAAAACATTTTTGTAACTGAACTTGAATTTGAAGCCACAAAACACACATGTTGATGCATTTGATTATAAGATATATTTAAGTTGGTTTTGACAGGGTGGTGAATTGATAATCATGATAATCTTTAAAAAGACATAAAGCAATGCACCTTGTGATAAGCAGGTTCAACCATGTGTGAAGTGACACCTTCAGTTGCTTGCACACCCTCCTTGACATCCATCCGTGCAGAATAGGAATCGACTATTAATGTCAAATGGGCTGTGATTTATCGGTGAATGCTGATATAATCACTATTAGATCATTTTTAATGACTAATGACATTTGAAAAGTGCTTGGCTCTGTGCTGAGGCAGAGAGGGCAAATTACCTCCCTCCAGTGCACCTCTCTGTTCTCCTTGGGGTGATAACGGCAGGTCTCAGTGGGTGATGGAATTGTGTATGGAGTATATAAGCATCCGTGCGTGTTTGTTTGCATAGATTTGTGGCACTGAGAGGGCTGGTAGGGAGACCTCAGGGAAGCACCCAAGGGCTGCTCAGTGGGCTCTGATGTGTCCTTGACAGCTTCAAATCACACTCAGTTCAACGCTATTTGACCAGAGACTCACAGACACATTGACATACACAAATACTTGCACACACAGGCACATTCTGGTGCAAGTCATCTCTCCCTCTCTCTTTCTCTCTCTCCCTCTCTCCCTCTCTCTTCAAGTTACATCAAGACCATGGTTGTCATGGACCATGGCTGATTATCAGCTGTATTTTTGGGGAAACTTTCTAGTATTTGTTTGTTGTCTGAGCAAAAAGTGTCTGAAAATGTTCCATCCATATTTCACCATCTTGAATTACCATACCAAGGCATATCCTGCCTTTCAGAAAGAGTTCCACCAGTCCCAGAGTTTGAATTTAAACATTTATATAGTTGTTTCTGTGCCATTGTTTTTTGTGTGAGTTTTCTTACTTTTTTGACAGTCTTTGTCAAACCTATGCTCATTATTTACTATTGTTTGCTTGGACTATTAAGGTTTTGCCACTTTCCTGTTGAAAATGTAATTTATATCATTGAGAGTCTATTCTATTTAATGAACGCCTGAAGCAAATATGTTGATATTCTTATTATTATTGTTGTTGCTTGCCTCCTGTCATTTGGCTGCACCGTCTGTTTCAGACCTCTAGAGAGGTCCCAAAGTTTGCAAAATATCTAGACGTAAATCCCGAGAAGATATTGACTTGTTGGTATGTGTGGAAGAGGCGTGAGAGCAGGAAGATGCTGAGTAGGTCAAGAAATGTGGAGGGACAGGAGAAGAAGAAAGGGAGAGGAAGAAATGTTAAAGAAGGGTTGAGACAGAATGGACAGGAATATTTGACATCTGTAGTCATGGACTTACAGAGGGTCACTTAGCTCCGAGAGCTGCGGTGGTTTCAGCAGCACCCAGACACCTCGGGGACCTCTCAGACATTCCTACTGGTCTGCCTCTGTAATTCCTCTGTGCTGACCTTGGTTAAAAAGGGCCAGACAGATAAAAGCAGTCATAGATCAGACATGCTTATGTAAGTGACTGGGGATAGAATTGTAGAGCTGACTGTCTGTCTGGTGTCTACACTGAATACCGACAATAAGACAGAGAATGTGAAAATGAGTACACGCTGTTATATTCAACACAACCTGTTCTACTTTCAGCATACAGCCCACAGAACTTTAACTCAAGCGGAAATTTCCAGCACCACTTTGTAGAACTACTTTAACCTTTATGAGGATTTAATACTAAAGTTGCCAGACAGCTGAGACTTGGGGGTTTGTTACTGAATCCAAGAACAGTCACAAAACCAGACAAACTGTACAGAGTTTAATACAAGTGAGAGGGCTAGAACAATGGTTCAGATCTACCAAATAGATGTTGCACATAATCAACTTTGCATATTTGATGTGAGGCCTTCTCCAGACTGGGCTGGCTTTCAAATGTAAATGTTGCCCTCAAACTTAAATCATTTAGTGCATTTTACTTTAAGCGTATCTTTGACAGCAATAAATCACAAGGTTGCTGCATCCATTAGCAAATTGGCTCTGCGGTAGATGGAAGAATAAAAGGAGAGAGAGAGAGAGAGAGACAGAGAGAATGCAGCAGCAGTCTTTTAGAATCAACAGTAGCAGCTTCAGTGATACTGTAGCCACGCACTGCGGCACACAGACACTCATAAACCTCCGGTCACATACATCACAACAATAGGCTCATTGATTGGTTGGCGAGGAGTCGGACAGTGGGTGGGAGGCACCGGCTCTAAGTGATGCATGCCACAATCAGTTTTTGAAGAGCCTCTGTTCCTTTTTGTGGCCCTGTCTCACTCATAGCTGTCTCAGTGCGTCCATGAGACGTCTGCGACAGATCTTTCAATGGGCGTCCTTCATGCCTCACAGTTTGCAGCCAGAACACTGTCTGCCTGTGCTCTCCATCTCATCCTCATTCTGCCATTCTCTAATACACGATCACTCTTCCAAACTCTGACCTTGTCTTTCTTCTCTGGTTTCATTTGGAGGCTTTTATTGTGTTTGGGTAAGTGCAGGCTACAGTATGTCCACCCTTTTCAGAAGTATGTATTAGACAGAAAAGCCAGGCCTTTCATGAGCACAAGTAGAGAGACAAGAGGAGGAGAAATGGGGCCAATTAGAGGCCTGGAGCTAAGACAGTCTTCTGATAGTGCTGGTCTAGGCCGTGTGTCTGTGTGTGTGTGCGTGTGTGTGCGTGTGTGTGTGTGTGTGGGTGGGTGCAGGTGGATTGTCTGCAGGCTCTGCACTGGAGGTGATAACTGAAAAAGAGAGACCAGGAAGTCCATTATTTCTATTTTGGTGTGCAACGTGGTTAGAAGCCGGCTGAAATATGAATTATGGAAATGACTGTAGGGGTTTTCTTGCCCACAGGCTTTGCCTCAGAACCTTCCTCTCCTCTAGAGATCCGATATGATACCAACAGGCAATTACTGGGGGTTGATTTCCTTTTCTGTTTTGGTGTCATTGTCTCTGTCTGAAATGAATCCCTGGAAAAGTGTTGATCTGCTGTTTAAATCTGTGTTTCATGTACAAACCTTCAAAGAGATTGAGTTTGTACGTCTGCTTTGAGCAAACGCACCAGAAGCAGTGCCACATCATTTCCGTGAAGTGGCAGAACAGTCTAGAAAAACATATTGTGGGTGTTTTGTCACACTGTAATATGCAGTAAAGAGCACGTTGCCCAATTTTACATCCTGTATGATCAAAGCCAGCAGATCAAACATCTTAACCGGCAGACTAGAGAGTTATACATCCCAAGGCTTCCGGAAATGTGACTAAAAACTAAACGTGTGAGCAAAAATTTGGAACTGCCCACTGCAGAGCTGTTACAGGGTCGACCAGCAGTATTTGTTGTCATTGTCATTGAGTATAAGTGTGCGTGCTGTTACGGCACTTTGTTGAGTTGTGTCTGCATCCTCTCTGAATTCACAGACTATCTATCTTTACAGCCCTAACCACATCCCTGCTAATTAACAGGACAATAAACATGCTCAATCCCATTAACTGTGGCGGCCGCTACATATTTCCCCAGACGGTGTTTGACTGGTAGATAGGGGCTCTCTGCACTGCACAATATGTTAATCAGCCTCCTTCATCTCCAGCTCTTCATCCTCTTCAAAGTCAAGTAGGAGACCCTCTCCTTACCTGTCCCCAGGCCCTGCCCTATCTCCATCTGCAGGTATCTTAATCTGTCTTCACTGGAGAGCTTTGCCATGTAACCGAGGTGCTCACCAACCAATTACCAAGCCTTTCCAAGTGGAGGGCTCATCAGCTCGGTGTCACTAAGGGAAAATGCCTACATCATCTTGACCTTTACACCGTCCCGATGCATCAAGTGCTAAGGCAAACAAGGAAAGCGTTAAGTGGGTCTAACAGGCTTAGGGTGGCTAGCCCCTCATCATCATCCGAAGAAGTGGAACAGCGTTGTTATCCTTAAAATCTGTGCCGCGAGTGAAAGGGAGTGTGGGACAGCTCTGGAAACACTTTGGGCTTTATGTGGCGTGGAACCTCTTTATTTTGGAGGCGAGTGTATGGCAGTAATCCGACCTGCAGAGAATAAAGACACCATGTCATAAATCCTCCAAGAAAACTAAGGCAGTTAGGCTCATATTTGCTCATTCCCTTTGGGCACGTACTGTTTACTGCTCAGAGGGGATAGTCTTCTTCTGTTTTTGCTTCATAACACTGACATTCATAAAATAGTCAAATTCTTTAGATGTAAGCTGGCCCGCACATACACAGACACCCACTCTGCTTGCGACACAGCTCAAGTGTGAACTCAGTAAACAGAGATTGCCCCTTAGAGAGCGTGAGTCGGGGAGCTTTATCGCTAGCAACTGTCAGATTTCGTCTTTGCATTGTTACGCTGAGAGGAAATCTGAGCCGAGCATGATTTAATTAAAGCTAGACAGAAAACACTGGAGGGATTCAAAATATATAAAAGAAAAAGGACTACAGAATAGAAGTTAATAAAGCAGCATGAGTGAGTGTGTGTGTTGTTGTTGTCGTCGTCGGCCCAGTTAAATTAATTTTTTACCTTGGGGCAGTTGTGGGTGCCCAGCTGCTGGTCAGAGACCGGCAGTAGTTAGGCTTGCCAATCTGGTGGCCTCTTTCAGGCTGCCAGTCTGCCCAGATCTTCAGGGCTCCCCGCTAGCTCCCTCTGCTCTGCTGCGCTCTGGCAGAGGAACTAATTAAAACAGAGCTAAATTAACAACACGTTCACAAACTAGCCTGCCTTGCCTGTTTCGCTCTCTCTTCTTTGTCTTTTTTTTCTGCACACACGCACACATACACACACACTCTCTCTCCACCCTTCAGTCTCTACCTCAGCGAGGCTCCCTATTGCAGGAGCATGTGTTTACCTTAAGGGGTTTTATGGCAATTACACTCCCGTGCTCTCTCTCTGTGTGCATTTTGTTTTCCATTTATGTGTTTATTTAATTGGTATTCAGTGTGCTATAATTCTATTAGTTCCTGAAAAGGTCAGGGTCATAGGGGATTGGCTGCTGGCATACTAGCTGGCGAAACACACAACACTAAATCCTGCTCCGTACATACGCACGGATCATTAAACGGGCTGTGGCGAGTCTTACTTCACGACCTTTGAGCAAGACAATTAAAAAAGCAGCACCAAGAAGCAGTAACAGCAGTTCTGGATTCTAATCAATTTTGTAAAATGCAGTTAGAATATAAATATTAGTGCCTTCCATCTGCACCGTGCAGAGGATCTGTCTTATTTTTTATTCATGATTCCTCTATCAAACTGAAACATATCTGAATTAACGATGATGATTAAACATCATTACATAAAAGAGTGCTTGCAGTCAGTTATCAATGCTTATGTTTTGCTATGAATAACTGCCAGTACTTCTCTATATGCAGCCACTGCAGCTTTTGTATCGTGAACCATATTATTTTTAATTAACATGGAGTTTAATTCTTTGACAGTGAGAGCATGAATCATTGATGGAAGTGTAAACGCTGTCGCTCAGATAGTCCTACGACTCTGCTGTCAGGTCACAGTGCAAATTACAAAGGAGTTTTTAAGTTTTTAAAATTTAAACTCCCATAAAGTGGCCGACATGGCCCCGGCTGCATTTGGCTGTTAATAATGAATGAAGACGAAGAGATCAGCATGTGTAATGGGAACTTGGCTGGAGACATGGAGAGAGCTGACTGGGTATTTCAGAGTGTGTGTCAGCGTGTCTGCTGACCCCGATGAACAGTATAACAAAATTAGGCAAGATCAGATACAGACGCTTGATGGAGGCCCGACCTGACAAGCCTCTCAGATTGAATACATCATTAGTAGACCACAAGATCCTCTTGCTGGATCACGGTTTTCGTTGTTGTATTATGTATTTCCACTTTTGTTACAACTTTGTTTTGTCTCTGTGTGTTACTCCCTGCCTCCCCCGCCTACGGCTCTCATTGCACACCTGGGTGTGTGAGAAGTGGGCTCTCTCTTTGAATTGTCTCTCCTGATGTTTCTGCTGTTTTGCGTGCATGCTTTTTAGGTTTTTTTCTTTGTCTTCTGAGAGACTTGAATGTTTGAGACATTGTATGATATTGGCCTATTCAAACTATTCAATATTTGTAAGCAAATTTAGCTTAAAATGAATCACAGATGTCACTTCCCTTTTAGTAACGGCCTCAGTCGCTACGTTTGCATGCAATGCTCCTATTATTTTGTCTGTGCTGCGGTAGAGGCAAAACTGCGGTTGAGCCACAAACATGGATGGAATTAATAGGATTCTGCAGTTCTCCAAGTATGTATGACGTGTGCTGAATGCATATGCAAATCCTCCTGTTGAGGAAATGCATGCGGAGGTGTCTTAGTCAGACTATTTTGAAGCATTCTGAGACCTTAAGAATATTCAATGAAAAAAATGTTTGTATTGTCAGAAGTAGATTACAGGGGAAAGATGTTGCAACCCCTTTATTCTCTAATTCATTGTTAAAAATATTCCGATTCTATAGATGATCAACCTGTCTTCTCTCTCCTGCATTTTCTCGAGTTATCAGTTGGTTTTTTAATGCTTGTGAAAGATTTTGATGTTGAATTTTTCACTGTATTGTTTTCTGTAGGACAGGTTAGCAATCCAAAGTGTAAATTGGATACAACAATACCAATTATCAACATTTAAAAATACAACATTCAGCCATAATTGTTATGCATAATGTGTGAGCGTGTGTGCGTGCGCTTGTGCGTGTGTGTGTGTGTGTGTGTGTGTGCCTGTGTGTATTTGCACTGCATTTTTTTTGCAGCTCTTCCACCTTCTCGACATTTTTACTGACAATCATTTTTTTTCGCTCCATCATCCACCTCTCTCTCGCTGTCTCTC
>OMOW01029508.1:0-13873 GCA_900312555.1 Lamprogrammus exutus | reverse complement strand
GTGATGTCTTCGAGACGAAAAAAAAAAAAAAAAAACTCTGGTATTGGCAATAGTCGAGAATGAAGCTTTGGTGTATTTCAACAATTAGTGGAGGGATTTCACTGCAGTCATTCTCTGTTTGGTCTAATTCTAAAATTTTCAATTGGATCTAAAAACAAACAAACAGTGACAAAGGATCTAAGAGGTTCGTCTAAATCAGCCTCACACCCCACTCTCAAAGTTTCGAGGCAGCGATCGCACGAGACCTCTTGGATATCTTACTAACTCAATGATTGATTTGAACCAGACTCATCATCTTTCCATATTCCAGTAAGGGCTGAGGCTTTCCCATTTGCACACACTACAGTATGCTTTTACATAGTTGGCAGCGTAAAAGCATGAGGCGCTGTCCATGGTTCTGAAATGTATTGGGAGACGCAGCCTGTACATATGAGCACCACTGGCGACAACTTTGGCAAAGGGATTTTGAAGCATATGACCATTCCTTGGGTTAACTGCTTGAATTTTTGAGTAAGCATTAAAACAAGATTACTGAATTTACTGTGAGGCTGTGAATAAATTTTCTCTGTGTGTGCGTGTGCGTGTCTTTACAAGTAGGCTGTTCAGGAAGTCTGTGGTATAAGTGGGTTAATCTAAAGCAATTATAGGGTGTAAAAATTCTCCACGGACTGTTGGGAGAACATCAAAATGTTTTTGAATTGATAATTCAGTCCTCGCTCCAAGAAACAAAACAAAAATGGATTTGCACATACATCTCGCACATGCTTGAATACATCTGATCATTGACGAGATTAAAAGGCCATTCTTGACGGTATAGTATTTCGCAATTGGTCGTACCACCTCAAGTTCTGCATTTCTGTGATCTACACGCAGATGTTCCTATTGCGATGTCTGTGAAATGATATGGCAAATTAAATCACGATCTCTAATGCCCTAATGTGTAAAAATCAATATACATGGAGCAAAAGTAACATTTACAGTGCTAGGTGAATATTATGTGCACACTATACTTAATGAAGATCCTACTCCAACCTTACACCTACACTCTGTGTGTTTGGCATGTCTCCTTTATTTGTCTATGTAAATTCTGTGTAATCTAATCTATACACCTAGATAATAGTTCTCTCATGGGAAGGCATCTAAACCTGTGCTTTCACACGTGTTTGTGTGTATTCTACGCAAATATTTGAGTCAGTGTGGGTGAATTTTCTTTTTTTACAGTACCAAAAAATGGTAATCAGATGCACAAATGTGTACACACACATATCTTACAGCCCTCAGATGAGACTGGCTTAGTTTGTACATTGACTCACACCAACGGAGTGTCGTTCATCATCACACACTGATATTAATTAGAGCCTGAGCATTTAGGAAAATGGAAGTTACAGCAGATGCAGTTACAGAATGTTTACACAGAGCAGAGATATGAAGCTGGATAAAGTTGCAAATGTTTAGCAAAAGTATATTTTGTGTGATCGTGATCCGTAAACAGACGAGATGTGACTTGCAGTCGTAAAACAGAGAAGTTTGACACAACACGCACAGGCACCTCACCACGTTCCCGATATGAAAAGCCATTGTTGAGAGACGCAGTTAATTAAAGCAAGGCCACCACTCTACATCTGTCACATCAACTTGGCAGTTATTTCATTATTTATTTTGGTCAATCTGTTCTTCCTGATGTGGGGTTGGGAGGGGAGGGGGGGATTAGCCAAACATGAGACAACATCTGCCGGAGTATGTCAAACGGGTTTCAACATCTGTCCACGTTTGCGCACACCGGCTGTCAATCACCTGAGTCACGTCTCATGCACGTTTGTGTTATCACACCGAGAGAGAGAGAGAGCACAACTGTTTAGCGCAGAGAGCTCACATCTGTGCGAGGGCTACAAATTAACGGCAAATCCGCTCACAAACGGGGAGATTGGCACTACACACAAAATTCCCAGACACACCCCATGGCTCGCAGTCACGTCGGTCCCTTCTGTTGTCCATCAACGCGACAGTGGTGACTGTTCTCTAAATTGACTCCACCCACAAAAGCTTGTGATCACCTAAGCTGTCAGCCAACATCTGCCGAAAGTGCCCACCAGCCGACTGTGACACTCCGAAGATACCTCCACTGTGTGTCATCTACACATGTTCAGTACTCAGCTGCATATTTTCCACTTCTATTTTTGATAATTTCATGTGGCAAACTTCGTCTGCAAAGCCTTTGAAATTGTCAAACTGTTCTCTACGTATAATACCATGACGTATGGAAGTAAATGGTCGGTCTTGTACATCAGTATCTGACATTGTCAGTACAGATTGAAGATCATCTTTTTAAAACCACTGTAGCAACCTGGATAATGGACTGGGGAATCTAGTCATTAATTTGTGTGATGAACAAATGTATCAGGCTAGACATCACAGATGCATTGAGTGTGTTTGAGCGAGGATGCCACTGGTAGTTGACAGTCTTTGGGTTTGGAGTGCTTTCGCTATCATCTGATACTGTTTTTAATCATTCATGTTTAATGGGATGGTGGTAAAGTAATTAAAAGGAGATTCATCTTAGTAGCCAGTGCATAGTTCTCTTCATAAACTAATTAGATCATGACATGAAGATAGCATCTTAATACATAATACTATAGTATCTATCCCCCCCCCACACACACAAACATACACACTCATGTGGTGTAGAACACAAATTCCTGTCATTTGCAGATGACATAGAAACCTAGACATGCACGAGTGTTCTATAGACCTAGACTCTACAAGTTTTCTGATCTTAATCCCCCACGAGTCTATTAATATTTCTGTTTCCATGGCAATTTGAGCCATGCCAAATGTTGCTAAGATAAAAGGAGATAAGAGCATAAGGAGCAGAGGGATAAGAGCGAGTGACCCTGCAGAGATCAGAGCACCAGAGGTCAGGCAGAAGAACAGCAATAAGTCATTGAATAAATAGACCTTTGCTTCCATGATCCCCTTGTGTGCCAACCACAAGAATAAACAAACTATGACAGGCCATAAGTGCTTCCTAGTGCTGCAAAACTTGACAATATACCTCAGAAAAAAAACACTTCCATGAATTTCTATCACCAGAAAAGTTACACAAGAGCAAAAGAAATACAATGACTGTACTGTACTGACAAAAAATGACTGACATTACTAGCAGCTTACAGAGACGTGTAACACTGTATTTTGTCAAATACTGTGGTCTACACAACTGCAGGGAATGCAGGTTTGAGAGAGAGGTCTTTCGCATTACTTCTAAACGTATACGTTTCATTATTCCCAAGAGAACACTGTGGTAATGATTAGTTTTCACAATAAAGGTTTTCTATAACTGGCGGAATTGTATAGCTTTGATGGTATATTCTAAGAATTCTATACATGTATTTCTAAATTGGGATATTCCAAATGACATGGCACCCAGTCGCAACTCTAACAGACCCTCTATAGAGAGAAGCAGCAAAGCGTGATTTTACCTGTTTGTTGTTATACTTGGGTTGGCTCGTCTTGTAGCTGTAATCTGAGTACTGGTCTGAGCCGGTGGAGTTGTCATCTCCTCCCGTCCCTACAAAGGTGTTGGTCGCTGGGAGGTCCTGGACAGCCTGGTGCTTCTGAGAGGCCGAGGGGGACTGGGCCTGCAGCTGGATGGAGGGTAAGGGGGAGTTGGAGCGGTAGTGTCTGCCTATGTCAGGGCTTCCTGGTGAATAGGTCAAGGGCAGGTGTATCCTGGGGCTATCGCTGACTCCGTCCAGGTTAAACTTGAGACTCTTTTGGAGACTACCTTCTTCATCCTCACCGAGGGGTTTGGAGGATTTGTGGGGTTTTCCTTTTCTCCCTCGTTTGCCTTTGGCATTCTTCGGCACCTGTTTGGGTGTGTACAGGTCCTTTGTTTCCTTCTTTCCAGCCTGATAACCACTCTTAGTCTCCCGCTGAATGCGGTGTCGAATAAATACCACGACCAGGATCAACATGACAACACCTGCCACGCCGGCCAGGCTTCCGAACAAAATATTGCTGCGCTGTGCAGAAAAACCATTGTCAGGATCACCGGCGATGTCCCTGTCCAGTGGTGTGTAAAGACTGTGCCCAACTAAGGATTCCACCAAGCTGACATTTGAAATGGTTTCATTGACATAGATGTGGACCAGGGCAGTCGTATGACGTGCAGGCTTGCCCCTGTCACTCACTCGCACCACTAGGCGATGTAGTCCGCCGTGTTTTCTGGTCATCTCCTTTGCAAGAGTGATCTCTCCACTGGAGGGGGATATGCGAAACAGCTGATACGGGTTTCCACCAGCAATACTAAAGACCAGCTCTGCATTAGGCCCACTGTCCAGGTCTTCAGCTTCCACTATCTCCACATGGCTATCTGGAGAGGCAAGAGGGGACAGTCGCCTGAAGGAGGAATTGGAAGGTTTGGTGACTACGGGGTCATTGTCATTTTCATCCAGCACATTGATGGTAACACCAACATAAGAAGACCTCGGTGGCTCTCCTCGATCAACTGCTTTCAGGCGGAATGTGTAGCTGCTTTCCTTCTCCCTGTCAAATGATATGCTGGAAAGAATGGTGCCTGTTCCGTTTTGAACAACAAACTTCCCTCCATCTGGCTCAACAGAGAGGTGAACGCGAGCATTCTCGCCCTTGTCCACATCTAACACCGTCACCATGCCAACAGGACTTAGGGGAGGCATGTTTTCCAAGACTGAAAAGCTGTAGCCACTAAGCATGAACTTGGGGTCATTGTCGTTGCGGTCAAGCACTTCAACAACAACAGTTGCTGTTCCTTTATGAATGGGTGAACCTTTATCTGCTGCAGTGACCCGGAACTCATAGCGTTCTTTATGCTCTCGGTCAAGTGGAGTTCGGGCTCTGACTTCACCAGTGTTTGGGTCAATCTCAAACAGACCCTTGATGGATGAATCCGCCACAATGCTATAGATGAGTTCTGCATTAGTGCCACTGTCAGCATCTGAGGCTGTGACATCCAAAACTTTATCCCCCGGTTGATTTTCTTCAGCAAACTCAACCTCAAACAAGGTTGGGGAGAATATCGGAGAGTTGTCGTTCACATCGGTCACTTGCACCTTCAAGGAGTTTGTGCTAGAGAGTGCTGGGTTGCCAGAATCAACCGCCACGATCTCTACTCGGTAATCCTTGACCCTTTCATAATCAAGGGGAGTGGTTGTCTGTAGGAAATACTTCCTCTTGTTGTCGCTGGAGGAGTCACTGGCAGGGCGCAGCTGGAAGGGCACGTCTCCTGCAACCACACATGTGACCACGGCGTTCTCTCCCTCATCCCTGTCGGACACTTGCACCAAAGCAACGGCTGTTCCGACCGGCATGTCCTCTGAAATATTCGCCACTCCTTCACTGTGAGTCACGAGTCCAATCCCACGAATCTCCACAGCCGGAGCATTATCATTTTGATCGGTCACTTCAATGGTTACAAATGTCTTAGAGCTTTTAGGTTGTGGACCCTTATCCCGTGCCACCACATAGAAGGACAAGCTGCTGATTTCCTCCCTATCCAGGGGTCCTTTGACATAGATGATCCCAGACGACCGATCAATTCGCAACAGCCTGGGGACTGGGTCTACTGCTTGGTGAAGGGTGTACTCGATTTCTCCATTAGGGCCCATATCAGAGTCATTTGCTTTGACCTAAAATCAGAAGTAAATCTATGGTTAAAACTTGAATTAATGGCAACAAATTGGGCTTAGAATTAAATGCACCTTGCGTAGGATTTCCTCTAAAAATCTTGGTGAATAAGTAAATTAAACCAGATGCTCTGCCAAAACAATGATTGTCATTTTGTAGAATTTCATTGTTGTATTCCCTATGTGCTTTGATTAGGTAAATCACTGGTCCAAAAAAGTTAACAAAATTGACTAGAGAACAAGATCACATGAAAACTTACATTTGGGCTGTTATTGCATATGAGAGTCATGTATGATGTACAATTTATGCAGAGAAAATCCTACACAAAGGATCTTACTCCTACACTCCTTCATTGTGTATAACTATGTATCTGCCAGTATTATAGCACAACAAGCAGCCTTATTAGCTGAATGTATATCGTAACACTACTATATCACTATATTACATACAGCATTGCTCAAAAAAGCACATTGAAATCAAACATTTTATATTTTGGAAATCTAATATTTAATTTAAGACTAATACTCAAGACTCTTGTGTTTGAGATAAACCTTCATACGGTCAATATTTAAAGGCTCTTTCACAAAAACATGAATCAAAAATATTTCTGAAGACATTGTTTTACAAATCAAGACAGAGAATCAAGACATGATGTAACCATTTTTTTTATTTTTCAAAAACCGTTTTGAGACAGTGGAAAGATACTGTTGTGCTTTTTAACTGCCTGACATAATACTCAAACCAATACATAGAGCTGTACAAGCTATTTTGGTTGCAATTCAACAACTCAGATTGCAAGTTGGGAATTTAAATGTAACTAATTTAATGTCAAATTATAGTGCCCAATCAAGCATGTGTGCAATACATTCTTACCTGCAACACAGAGTGCCCTGCTGGACTGTTTTCCGACACTTCCGCCTCATACGTGGACTTCTCAAAGTTGGGAGAATTATCGTTGGCATCGGTGACTACTACTCTCAGCAAAGCGCTGCTGTAGCGCTGCGGGTTTCCTCCATCCACCGCCTTGATGGTGAGGTCATAGGAATCCTTTAACTCGCGATCTAGGTTACCCAGGACGATGAGCTGGGGGAGTTTCTCCCCCCTGTCCTCGGCAACCTGCAAACCAAACAGCGTTGCCGCATCTGGCCCTGCGGTCAGGGCGTAATCAGCCACCCCATTCCTGTCTGAGTCCCTGTCTGTAGCTAGGGGTATGGAGAAGAGCGCCCCCATTAGTGTGTTCTCTGGGACAGAGATGGTGAGCACAGAAGAGGGAAACTGGGGGGTGTTGTCATTAATATCCTGCACCTCAATGCGTCCTTCAATTAGTCGTGGACTCTGGTTTTGCATCAGATCTGTCACTGACACTTCGAATTCTAGGTAGCAGGGCTTACCCTTAGCCAGGGACCGACAGTCCCTAAGGGTCTCTCTGTCTATGGGGATCTCTGTGGTGAAGATGTCTCCTGTCTTTCCGTCCACACGAAGGTAAGGGGCACCCACCTCCAACTTATAGAGATGACCCGAGTCTGGTAGTCCCTGGTCTGCTGCCAGGCTACCAATAAGAGTGTTGGGAGGCTGCTCCTCCTGGACCCGGTACAGAATACTGCCTTCAGCTGAGCCACAGTACAGCACCAGGACCCACAACAGTACTACTCCCAAATTCTGTTCCATTAGGTCATCAGAAGATCTGCCTGTAAAATAATAAAAAGGAATAGTATCAAAATGATGTTTCCCTGTAGAAATCAAGTTAGAGGGTTAACGTGTAACAAGCTTGCATCATTTGTTATAATTTCAATGCTGTTATGTCTTACACACACAAGTGGTAATTCAGTAACTGTGGTTAACAGAGCACAGCGCACATCTACAATCTCTCTGCATTGCACCCGTCTATCATTAATTCTAAGGCTCTAAAATGAAACATTTTTGTCAATAAGCCAAACCTGCAGAGAGCCTGCAAGCACGCTATGATAGACAATAACAACAAAGGGGGAAACAGGCATTTTAAAATAGCAATCACAACAATATCCCATCATGGCTTCCTTTTTGTCCTAGAGCTGCAATGAATGTCTCCTTTTTTACTAATTTCATGTACAAACTCATGTAGGATCTTTGAAATGATATCTGGAGAGCTTACACGCAAAACAAACTTGAGGGCCAGTGCGGATTGTTTCAGCTGTGTAATCAAATGAAAATATAATATAAAATCTCAGCGATTCTACACACCCAAAGAGGCTCATTATTTCGATATTACACTCTGAGTCGTGGAGCAACAAAGCTTTGAAAAACATCCTCAAGAAATTATTTACAACCTGCTGAGACATTGCTTCATGAATTGCATTACAAAATTCGTAGGCACAGGGATACATACTAGGACGGATACGAAGGGTCATAGGCTACTTCTCATACTGATTATATAATTTAGTCATCATTGCATTCCGCTTGCAACAATGCACACTGCAGAAATCTCCTTCCATGCTCTATTGCTACTGGCTGGCCCAAACCCTGCAATCGTTATGTTTGATTTTTGAACCTTTCAACTATGTAATTACGACCCATTATTTTAGTGTCTTCTTTGATCTGTATTCCCCGTAGCTAAAGAAATCTGGCTTTTTCATGCTGAAAATGATTTTAGACTATAATTATATCCTGTGTGTGAGCCGTTACGTTGGTAATAGAAATGGGAGCAGACGTTGAGGTTAAGTATCAAGGTCCAGTGTTCTGGAAAAATTGGACGTAGCAATACTTTTGCACTTTTGTGCGTTTGTGTGTGTGCATGCACTGTATATATGTGCCGTCAGTGGAGACTGTGTACAGAGCTGTTTGCACTAGGTTTGTGCAAATGTGTGAAACACAGAGGGTGAGAAAAGGGCTGTGTAGACATATAGGTACACGAATATGAGCACAGAGTGTATTATTCTTAACATGAATCAGTGCATTCTGCACCTCCTACAATGAAACAATTTCCCAAGGAAGCGCAAAGCAAATATGTCTGAAGCGAGACAGCAAAACACAAATATACAGAAATCCTATGAGAAATCCAATTTCTTTTGAATGTGTTAAAATTGGAAGTGCAGGTTATTGATGCACTAATTGCTTAGTTATTGATGTGTCCCTTTTTACATTTGCAGAGGGAGCCTTGAGTCAATGTGGCGTGAACAGTGAGCGTGCGTTCTGTGTGTTCATGTGTAAGAAAGCGGAAGGCAGTCAGGAGTAAAATCACATTTCTTAAAGCCACCACTGATGGTTAACATCGACGCATCATCGTTTCTCATATAATTATGAAGTATGGATAATTCTGTCGACATGTTTCATGGTGCTGTCCCCATTTAACATCAAAGACAAACGCTGACAGAGTGGTATGTTAAAGGAAATTTGGATTTGTATAATTACTCAATTTAAACTGATGAAAGTAATTTATTGCATTTACATTTACATTACAAGAATTGACTCATACTTTCTGGTATGAAAGTGCAAGACAGTTTAGTATGATGATATATTTATGCATCACCATAAGAAGGTTGTATTTTTGAGAATGGGTCTATTTGGGGCATTGTTGCTATGATTTAACACTTTGCTGAATTCAAAACCAGAATATCACAATGGGATGTGCTTTAGCTAATTTGACACCTGTGTCATATTCTCTCTTGAATAAAAGTTTTAAAAAAACAACAACATTTAGAAATAAATAAAAAAATGTATTTTTTATAATATTTGTTTAGTTATGACTCCAGTGGCCATTACAGCCATTTCCAGGATGAAAAAGGTTGCTTTGGTAGTGGCATGATTGTTATGGTTGATGACACTCATGACTTAATGTCTTCCAGTTGGCCTCATGCCTCTCTTCCAGATGGCACTGTGCCTGGCAGCCACAGCGAATTGGTGTTCTTTTTCTTCGTTTACATTTACATTAAAATTCATGTTGCTCATGAAATATGCGTTTTGCCATCAGTCAGTGGAAAACTGTTATCTGATGATAATGGACACAATGCCTTTAGGTTTTAATCCCACACCTCTCAGCTCCCTCACTGATATTTTAATCTAAACATTGACAGTATCAATTTTCTTCTCCTCATCCTGAAGCAATGTAAGGTGGCAGTGAAGGCGATTGGCAAACCAACTACATATATCTCTCCAAACTTCACTCCCTGGACCACAAAATGGATGAATTAGACCTGCTGATCATAACTACATATGACATTTCGTGCATCTAAGCATTTTTCTCTGAAATACTTGGTTATCATCTGCCATCCCAGATGGTGGTGGTGGACCCACAAGGCTACGAGCTGATTCAAGCAGATCGCGATAGATAACTCAGCACAAAAACAAATGGTGGAACCAGAGGTGAGATTTTATACCAACAAATTCTGGTGTTCAAACACATCTGTCAGGATACAATCTGGTCAAAAACATTCAATCTGTGGTTTTAGTGTTTTAGAAACAAGGAATTGGCTTACTTGAGAACTGAAATGTACAATAAGAATTAAAACACATCTGACACATAAAACAAAATATCAGACTGTCTTAATCAAACTGAATATAACTAAATTTACATCATGGCTGTGCTGCTTATGTTAGTTATACCACCCATAACTCAAAGACATACCGGACATCTTAAATAAAGTGCCCCTGAGCCACACTCAGCCTGATTGGTTAACTTTCCAAAACACAATCAAGATCTAATGTCCAGCATGATCAGAAAACTTTAAACTCTACCGCTGAAACAGCATTCAGCAGATAACCACATACTGTGATCATGCGATGTCACAGATGGTTCCAACACAGAGAAAATCTGAAGGCAGCCTGTACCACAGTATGGAGGTGGACATTCAAAGACAGCCTCAAACTGCTGTCTGCTATTTTCTCTTCTTCTGTAAGGATGCTTAACTGTGCAAAACAGACCAAAATGCAGCACAAAATCGCTCAGCATTGGAGTTTAGGACCCTGAGGAAAACCACAGGGTAGGCTCATTGGGTGGCAAGAACACTGCCTGGCCAAAGCCCAGCTTATTAAGACAATCAGGGGTGCCAAGTCTAAGTACAAGCCCTGAGTCAGTGTTTCATGGCTCATGCTCAGCATGGCCATCACTCAACAGACTCACAAGCAGCAGGAGAAGACTCACCCAAGCACACCCCTACACTTGTCAGTGACCTGTGTAGATAAAAACGGAATAGAGTTCAACTACAAAATGGAAGGTAAGTGGTTCTCATCACTGCCCACTGTCACCGAGCAGTCTGTTGTCACTTATGGTAGATTAGAGCAAAAGTCACTGACATATGGTTATATCATCTGGAGAATGAAGAGGTGACGTCCCTTAAGTGACAAAAAATATATAGTGTGACGGCCACTGAAATTTTGTGAAGTGTGACTAAACAATCGCATAATTTTCTGCACTACAAATACACAAAGTTTTCCCAAAAAGAGCAGAAGTACATTGACATTCTCTGGAACAAAATATGCTAAATGTCGCAGACAAATCTTACAGATTACAGATTAGTAGAATACTTGTGATATTATCTGTAGGGACACAGAAAACTTAAATTTCAACAATGTGTGCACGAGTGTAGAGTCTCCTCCTCTTCCTTCTGCTCACACCTTAACCTTATGATTCTGCCCATTTCCTCTAATACCATTTTGAGAGACAGTGGTGCCCCAATTTACTCCTTTACCACGGCCTGTAATCCTCTACTCCTCCACCTCTTCCTTAAAACATTAGTACCCAATTCCTGTTCCCCTGTGAGAGCTAAAAGACTTCTGCTGCAGCTAAACATCAGTCACACTGCAGGGTTTGATTGATTTCAACGTCTAACTATCTATGATCAAAGTCCCTACCTGGATCAAATTGTGAAGCTGTTACTGTTCTCGAGAAAAACACAATTTTCAGCCTTAGTGAAACCAGGAGTACCAAGCTCAGTCCTCAAAATCACCAACCTGGCTACATCCAAGCTGAAAAAAACATCACAAACCTGCTCCTCCAACTCCTGTAGTTGGTTTACAGGGCATAGTGGTCAGCAGACAATGCCGAAATCAAAGCCTCCTCTGGCAGCTCGGGTAGGATCTAGTGTGTTACTTTTGTCACCTCTGACTTCAAAAGCATCACCCTCAAACTACTCCACATGTGTTTTTTGCCAGAAACATTTTGCACCACAAGCTCATGCTTCATAGTTGTGCCTGGATCACTTCAAAGCTTAGAAATGCTGTCCAATTGAACTGGTGGATTTTAAGGAACCTATGAGTTTATTATGCGATTATTTGGAGGTCATGATGCCAAAACATTTGAACTAGGGGGAACTAAGGGAAACATTTTTCTTAAATATATTGCATTGATTACGTCGCTTGGCTTGAAGGAATTGATAGAGAATGGCTTCATACCTGATACCTGATCAGATTCTGAGTGATGTTATAACAGAAAAACTTATGAAATATGAAAAGCAACATAAAGGTAGCGCTGTGCCGCATGTCCTTGTTACCATAGAGACAGACTACCTACTGAGTGAGTCAACCGAATGAATGACTGGTTTGACATTTGCTCTTTAGGTTGGCTGCTCAATACATCCAACAGAGATAACTCATATGTACCGACATTCAGCTGGAAGGCACGCTAGTGAATGCTCTAATATGTCGAGCAAAGATATTAGAAAGATGGGTGAGAGTTGCATGTGAAAATTTCAGCCAAGTATCGGAGTCAAATAAATCTGTTTGTGGTTACCGTGTATGTTTTAGAGGCAGCGGTACAGATTCTGATCCAGCAGCACCATCAGTCCTTGATACTCGCTCCCTCTGCTGAACCCAAACTCTCACCTGTTCTACAAATCAAGCTTGTGATTCTCAACTGCGGGATGCACCCTATCCAGCTTTTGCTACAGTGTGGAAAGAACAGATGATTTAATGATTTACTTGACTGATGTGATTTGGCTGACTCTGTGCCTTTTAGCTAGTATAACAGGTAAAATCCATTACCCTCCCACCACCAGGATTTATGTTGTGTAGTATCACACAGCCACGGCTCTGCTTTTGGCTGATCTAGCAACAGAATTTATGGCAAAATGTTATTCTCCCGGAGTCACACCTCTAGTGACTGTGTCTGCTCTGACCAATGGTGGTGAGAGAGCAATGCCTTCTGATTGCTACACGAACTCTGGGCATGATTACATGAATTACTCATGTGTCAAAAATGGCAAATGTGTACCATAAAACCCAAACATACTCAACTCACGATGACATGCAACAGAAAAAGTATTCGGGAAGCCAGAACCAGATGTTTGATAGTTTTACTAGATAATTATTGAAATTATTCATAGCTCATCAAAATTACCATTGTCACACAATGACTGACTGACTGCAAAACTAAAAACCTGAGTTTATTTCAATTTCCGTAGAGGAATGTCACCAATTTTGTATTATTGAGCCGCTTGTCTCAGATTCAAATGGTGCTTTGATGAGGAAATGCTAGATAACACTTTGTGCCCTTTCCATGTTTGATCGTGGTATCAAACAGCAAAAACAGTTCCCCTCAGCAACTCCATTCGGTGACACATCCAAAGCTATTTTTCAGTAGCCCTGCAGGAGATAAAGTGCACGCCATCACAACAGTTCAACTACCTGCTTTGAAATGAAGTGAATCACATTCTAATAGGGGGAAGCAGGGGAAATTATGGCATGACAGTCCATCATTTTTGCCCTCCTCGCACATGAGAAATGACATTTTCTTGTGGTGTAGATGGACAGATAAGACAGTCAGACAGGGAGACGACTCAGATCACACACAACTGCTTCAAAAAAATCGACTGATTTGGGTCATCTCATTCCCCAGGTTTGTGTGCTGGCACTTCTAAGGCAGTTTGAGAGATAAGGGGTAGAAATATGTTTTAGACCCTTTTTTTGATCTGGACTGTTTTTGGCCTATAATGTTTGAACCTAGACAAACATCCCTATGTAGAGCAGACTATTCTAATGTGCCTGGTGGTCGGTGGAGTGGCCAGGGACAACACCCCCCCACCCCCCGACACTCACTGGAGAGCAGAGATTACCGCTTATCAAGATTTTTTACACCAATTATTTTTTTTACGCATCTCTCCAGGGCAAAACTGGCGATCTGTGAGTCGAAATGACAGTGTGCATTTCGGAATTATGTGCGCTACTTTGAGTAAACAGCACCAAGAAAAGATCCCACTAATAACCGAAGATCGGAAGAGCACACGTCTGAACTCCAGTCACA
>OMOW01029492.1:0-15466 GCA_900312555.1 Lamprogrammus exutus | reverse complement strand
ACGCAGCTGGCTCATGGCTTCTTTGGTTTAGCTTTGGTGACTACTTTAACGGTAGTGGATACTGATTTGGCTCCTTGAAGGTTCAGAGCTGTGCAGGTGTACGTTCCCTGGTCCACCTCCCTCATCTCATCCACCAGGAGAACAGACTGAGCCTGTTGGCGAGCAGCACCTCCGCCAACCTGTCTGATGCTCTCCTGGGTGTACAGAGGTCTTCCTATCTGCAAGCAGCACATGTTCTCCATTAAAAACATTAAACATATACAGCCAGCAACTTACAATAAGACATGTACAGTAAATGCTCAATAAGTGTCAAAATGTTAAATAAACAATGAATGAATGAACAGTAATGAACCATTACAGCAAACTAAAATTTTGTTTGACAGCTTGGTTTAGCTCTGCCACCAAAAACACATCAACAAACTGCAGCACATCATTGGGACTGCAGAAAAGCTCATATTGTAAGAGTTAACCTGCCCACACTCCAGGATCTTTTCACTAGTAGTGCCAGGAAACATGGAAAAACAATTGCCAACCACTCACATCCACATGTTTGAACTCCCCCTCCCTGCCAGATGTTTCAGAACCAAAGCAAAGCAGAAAACAGAACAGCTTCTTTCCTCAATCCGTCATACTGTGACCAATTAATCCAGCCACCTGGAACTGTTGAGTGTACATATCCACATTGTGCAATGTGTGTAATATTGTGCAATACGTGTACATAATGTAAATCTCTTTATGTGGTCAATGTTTCTTTCAATATTTATAATTCATTACTATATATACCCACCTAGTGTGCAATAGCCTGGTCATTCCGAACTTGTGTGTTGTTGCTGTATGTCAGTACATTGAGTGCCTGCTGAACCAGAGTCAAATTTCTGGTGTGTGAGACCAAGTTTGGTGAAAAACTAAATCAGATTTTGCGTTCTGATTCCACGTTGCCCAAAATAAAGACCGTAACTCAGAATGTCCACTGAGTGGCGCTGTAGCACTTGGCAAATGGAATGAATAGGAAGGAGGATAGTTATTGCCCTTACCCACTGAACATGCCTGAAGTATGAAAGCAGTCTCAGTTTTTGCCTGCCAAATTAAGATGTACTGAACAATCTTCACAGTGAGTCTAACAGATTTATTACTATGGGTCTCCTGAAAAAAAATAAATCTAAATAAAAAATCTAAACTGAAGTAATACAGGCGACACTGACTGCCAGAGTGAGCTCAGTAGAACAAGAAATATGCAGGGATGTGTAAAAGTAGTATTTTTAAGTGATCAAGAGCAAGAATACTTCTCAATTTGTTTTTAAACTTGATAAAAACTAATATCATAAGTACATCTGCTCGCTCTGCTTGCACAAAAGCTGTCTGAGTGTCTGACCTGCTGTCCTGGGTATTCCCAGGTAAAGTCTATGACCACATCCTGTTCCCCCATCACAGTGCAGCTGACACGCAGGTTCTCTCCCAGAGCCACGGAGCTCGACGAGGCCTGGATCACAGGGGCCGGGGGAGCCATGGGGTCTGATGACAAATGTAGAATGATTCTGCAAGTGATTTCTTTTAGTTGTGTGATTTAACAGTGGGCGTAACCAAGACTTTTCTGTGTGGTATTTGCATGTTCTGCATTTTCTTTCTTGATTTTTTTGCACAATCAAAAAACATGCATGCATGTGTGGAAATAATACTAGAATAACTTCCTAAAGTGTTAGTATTACTACTTTATGTAGAAGTAGTATTGCAATATACATAGGTATATTAAGCCTGAGTTAGAGTGGCTGTCTGTTGCACTCCTTGACCTTCAAAAAGCAACGCACTCATGCACTTTGGAATGGAGGCAGCACTCACAGTTGACATAGATGAGCATGTACTTAGTGGAGCTCTGCCTGAGGTTGCCCAGGCTGGCTACACAGTACAGGGCTCCGGCGTGATGAGGCCTGGGCCGATGGATAGTGAAGCCCTTCTTGATATTAAAGGAGATCTCTGAGCCATCCACTGCCACCTCCACTGGAGGGAACTCACGGTGCAGTGTTACTTTGGCTTCAGGTGACGTCACCTGGCAGGGGAGGACTGTCGGCCAGTTGGTCCGCAGCTGAATCACCTCATAGTAGTCAGATGATGGCACAAACAGCTCCTGTGGGTCTAACAGTTGGCCCAGGGAGAAAACATGTTACATGATAAGATGGTAAGATAACATTAGAATGTTCAAAGCTTTCCCATCATGTTGGGGGTAAAATAAAGATGGCGCTTAAATTGTTATGAAAAGAGCATATGTAAGGTGCAATAAGGTTTATTTATGGTACCGGCAAAGAAGACGAAGACTTTAACAGCTTTGTCGTACTCTTTCCTGCAATCAGTATCTTCACAGTACATAGGGTAACAGGTGTACTCCCCTGTGTCTGCACCAGTACTGTTAACCAATGTCAGAGATCCATATCGCTCATGTTGGATAATGCTGTGGAAGGACAGGAAACAGTCAGACAATATACTGGTTGTTCCAACTGGGTAAACTCTAAGAGGATACATTTTGTATAATAAATTGCATAGATCATCCAAGCTAACACTCCCTACCTAAGCCTCCCATCATCATCCTCCTCGAGGTAAGGTGGAACACCCCACTGCACAGGCCTGCCCCTGCACCTCAGCTCCAGAGTGTCTCCAGCCTGAACGATCATGGTCTCTCCCACCTTCTTAAACTTGCCTCTGTTTAGCACCTTCAAGTGTCAGGAAAACCAGACAACTATAGATAAGATTACCTTTTGCCTCAATAAGAAGGTGCTTTAAGTGCAAAAGTGCCTTTTCAGCCATCTTTCAATGCCAGCATGCAATAAAAGGTCATGTAACATATCAAAACTCATTGTGTATTGGATGAAACATGCAGCACCTGAGTGAGGAAGGTCTGCGCCTGGGCTGCTGGTGTAGCTTTGACCTTGGGTTTAGCTGTCACAGCTCTGGGCCCTTTATTTGTGGCTTTCCCTGCTTTGGGTTTGTTGGGCTTGGGCTTCCTCCCTGGAGAGGTTCTCTGTTCTTGGGCGTCTTTTTGACAATAAGCTACAGAGCGTGCAGATAACATAATATACTAAATACAATAAAGACTAAAAACATTTGGTAATATGTATTAAGAACAAAAGCAGTCAATATCTTTATTAAGAGGAATCATTTCATTGACTCTGCCATATCTCATGTTGAGCCAAGATATAATCTGCCCTCTCCAAGCGCTCATGTTCACAGAAATACTGAGCAATACTGATGTCACTTACCTAACTCGAAGATTACAGCACAGATAAGCAGAGTGCTCAACACCAGCGTTCCCTTCGCCACAAACAATTTCCCCAAAGGCATGATTGGTTAGTGGGTTATTAGTTCATGTATTTCAACCCAGAACTTACTGCTGAAACCGAATGGAGAGAGAGGAGTGAGGAAGAGCTGGTAGAGAAGGAGGGCAGACTCAGGGCAAACTGAGTGGTCAGCTGTTTACCAGAATCACGTAAATTCCTCCTCCTGAGAGTAGCGTTAGTAACCCAAATTCCTCCTGACTGGTTCAATGGAGCCTTTCAAGCTTGCCAGGACCAATGAGGGCCCAGAGACAGAGGCCCCTCCGTGTGGAATCGCACAGCCTGTTTGCTTAGCTGCTGGACTGGAAGTGTGTTAGCAGCATGGGTCTGGCATGCCAAAGCACACCACGGACTCCAGAGGAGGACTGGGGCGAGGTTATTAAAAACATTTGTTGCCCAGTAAACAAGTTGTCCTGCTTTTACATTAGCATTCTGTCCACAGGTAAAGCAAATGATCATGCTTTGTTGTTGTTTTGATGTTTTATTCTATACATGAAACAGTTTCTGGATGATCTTTAAACACTGACATGTTCCCAGAAATATTGCGTATGAACAATTTATTGAGACAATTTAGTGAAAACAAGATTTCATGGAGTTGGACCCTGTGCAAAAGCATAAAGTCAAACTGATCTGTTGTTACACTGACATACCAGCATCACTCACAATTCTTTATCAGTGAAAAGACTTTTTTTTAAACCATCAAACCCATAACATACTGTACCCAGAGCGAACAGTGTAAACCTTTCAGGTGACTTGCTAAAGTACAGTTTTGAACATGACTCAGGTAAGCTGACATGAAAGGGGCTTTTGTTCTGCATGATCACTGAGTAGTGAGCCATTTCTGAGCCTGTATCCTTCAATAGAAGTGGAACTATACATCCTATAACCATCTGGTTCATTTTAATTAATGAATATATTTACAATGTACAGTATAATTTTCAAGCATGTACATTTTCCATATTTACACTTTGAAACAATTATCCTTTAATTGAGTGAATCTTCAAACATAAGGTTTTCTGCAGCTACATTATAGATTATTTGTCTGCATGTTAATTTTCATATGTAAAAAAGTTCATAATTAGAACTGTATATAATTAGATGTGATTTCAACATTCTACATCTGATATGAAAACGTAAACTTTTCATTTAAAGATATCACAATGGTAATTATTTATAAAGAATTGTTCAAGTTTTTTTTTAGCATGGTGGTAGAAATACTTAGTAAGTGTGTACAGCCAGGGCAGTTCATCATAAGCTGGTGGGGGCCCAGGCCAGGACACAGAAGGTCTGGATTTAGAGCCTCTGATGAAGACAGCATACTGTATAAATAGGATTTACAATAATCCCAAAAAGTGTGCAGGAATAATTATGTGCCCTCCACCACTGGCTTTTAGAAAAATGTTCATTCCCTGTGCTTTACTTTAGATGTTATATTACCCAGAGAAGTGCGAAATTCTGCTGTAGTGAAACATTTTCTAAATGCAACTACCAGATAAAGGGAATGATTCAATAAATCACAAACTGCATCAACATGTAATAAAGTGCTGTTTGGGACATAAGTTAACCGGTTGGCACATTTATCCATTTGTCTGCATTTCAGTGCTACACACATGTCACACTGACACATATCAGCACTGAGGCCAACTTAAACAGTAGTTACGCACTTAGGGCATTTACAGATTGTAACACGTCGATCTACCTCTCTCCACCCAAGCTCAGAATTTTTCTTCTTTAATGATTTCATTGTCCATTTTTCCACTGACAGTTTCAATCTGCATCTTGCTGGCCAGGAGACGCTGCTTCTGAACACTGTGACGAATTCCATAGCCAAAATAGATGAGTAACCCTGCAGAGAGACATCAGAGACGGTTCACCACCTAAATACAACCAAGACCCACAAATATGCTGTTTCACCTGTCATTGGGAATAGATGGACACCAACGTGTTCTTACCCACTAACATCCAGACAGCGTAGCGCACCCATGTATCTCCTCCTAACTGGACCATCAGGTAGACATTGATAAGCACACTCACTATAGGCAGTGCAGGGAGACAGGGTACCTATGGACAGAGAAAATGAGAAAATGTCTTTTCTAGTTGACGCTCACACTGGATTTGGGTATGAATGCTCAGATTTGCAGTAAAAATATGCTCACCATGAAAGATGCCTTGGATGTATTCTGTGGGTGCCTCCAGATTAGGAAAATGTTGAGCACCAGGATGAAGGCTAAAATGGAGACACATACCAGACTCCACGCTTCCACGCGAGACAGAGCATCTATACCTTGGGTCAGGAGGACGCACAGTGCGGCCACGTCTACAACTGGAGACAGAGAGACAAAATTTCTGAGTGAGAAAGGTGAAATTGTGGCACAGAAAGGCAAAGAAAATCAAGAAAATGTTCCGGTTAACAAGGACCAGATAATGCTTTACAAACAAGTATAACCTCTGTTTTACTTACCAGTGATTACAGTCAGTATTGTGACTGTTCTAGATGTGACTGGATTAGGAGACGATGGAGGCTTCAGCCAGCTGAACCTAGTGTTTGATTCTCTGATCTTTAGGTCTGAGTCTGTTTCAGATAGACTCTCTTGGTACCTTGAGTCAGAAGAAAAGACATGTGAGGTTCAGGGTAAATGACCATGAAGGGCCATGTGCTGGTGTGGGTAAAACAAATACACATACCTCAGTATTAAAATGCATATGGCCACAAGGGTGTAAGCAAACAGAGTTCCAATGGACATCATTTCCACCAAGGCTGTCAGATCAAACAGCAGGGCCATAATGGCTAAAGATGAGAAACAAGCAATGCAGTTACTTCAATAAACCCTGTATGTGTATACGAGCTGATGAACAGATGGAACTGAAAAATACGAGCTCTCAGGAGAAATTTTCTCATCCAGCTTTACCTGCCACAAATCCAGATGATATTGTGGCGATCGCAGGACTTCCCTTGGAGGTGACTCTGGTCAGTGGACGGAAGAGTAGGCCGTCTCTTGCCATAGCGAACAGCACCCGGGGCATTGGGAACATGGAGCCCAGCAGACTGGAGGGGGACAATTTTCATACTCATCAAACCATTCAGTGACCACTTTGGCTCTACGGTTGTGGAAATTGTGATCCTTTAAAGTACTTCCTGACTACCTTTGTGAATATCTATCTCATCATCCTAACCCGTTTTTGTTTTTCTCTGCCTATTTTCAACAAACTCCTATTAATATCGGCATTTTATTATCTTCTGAGTCAGGAAGGTTTCTTACATTTTTGGTGATGTCATTAGGGACATACACTCTGTCCTGATTGGGTGTTTGTCTTTGTCTATTTACTGAGCCAAAAGGTCAAGTCTCGAGGTAATAAATACGTGGATGCCTTAACTTGTCTATAACCTTGTGATCTTTTGTACAGACAATGTGTTCTGTAAAAACATTAGATTCTGACCTGGTTGAGAGCGCACAAAGTGATCCCACAGCCACTGCGTATTTGGCAGGACCCCAGCCAATGTATTCAAAGGCCACTGGCAGGGGACTTTTTTCACTGAGGATGTAGTAGGGCATCATCAGGGTGAGGGCAGCAGACACAGCAAAGTAGGCCACGAAGCAGATGAGTAGTGAGGCCACGATGCCCACAGGAAGTGACTTTTGGGGGTTCTTCACCTCCTCACCTATGATGAAGTTGCACAGATGGCAGAGATCATTTTAATGGGAATACTCCTTCAGGTTTGATACATTACCTGTTGAAAACTACACCTATTTATCCTGCATGTATCAGGTTTTATAACTTAAGAAAATGATAGGGATAAAGTGACAGGGCCCAAGATTAGAAGCTTTCTACTGGATATGCCATACTGATAACAGTTCCCTTATGAAGGAATACATTGTTATATAATAAACAGAAGGATAATGAATCATCTAGTCCTCAGTGAGTCTCAGTCCTGCAGGCTTTCTATCCAGTAATATCATTTATGTAATCAATTGCTTCCACCTGATATACCAAAAACAGGGCTGAAGACCACTGATCCAGAAATTTGTGCTGTTTATATAATTGATCAAGGCCTTTCATTACATTTTGACCAATTATGGAGCAAATATGGGCATGTTTATTCCTATTTTTTTTTTAAACTTTTCAGTTTTTTAGCGGATAATATCCAAACATTTAATTGACGGAATACTGGCGGAAAAGCTGTGACCTATCAAATCCTTATTTTAGTGTTAAATATAGCATGTTGAATATGTTCCAAACATTGGAAATTAAACTCTGTGGCTACAGTACAAATTTCAGATTAAGATTATCCCTTTATCTTAATTTTCTTGTATTTGTAATCTTGTATTTGTTTGGTAAAGATTAGGTTACTGGATACAACTTATTTAACAACCATACATTTTCAGTGATACAGATAAGAAGTCTTATCCTGTTACCTGTTGTGGCGATGCAGTCAAATCCGACGAAAGCGTAGAAACATGTTGCAGCCCCGGCCAGCGTTCCACTGATGCCATAAGGAAAAAATCCACCGACTCCAAACTCAGATGTAAGATTGGCAGTAGAGGTCAGGTTTCTGCAAGGAGGGGAAACATTATCTTGTGGTTATTTCAGATAACACAGGAATACAATGACCAGATCCTGCACGCACCCAAACACAGATAGGATTATATTGTTCTTTGACTTTACTTCTGTTCTGCTGTTGCGTTTAGCAGAGTCTCTTCACTGATTTCCCAGTTGCTGAGGTCTCCTTTAATGAATCCAGAAATGGCCACAAACACCAGCACCAGGATGTTGATTGCTGTGAAGACCTTGTTGATCGTTGTTGACTCTTTCACTCCAAATGCAAGCAGGCCTTTGTGGAAAATAGTGGTGTAAAGTAATCAAGTTAAAATACTTTATCACAGTACTTAAGTATGTTTTGGATTTTTTTTTTTACTTTAGTAAAGTATCTATATTGAAACACAATGATTCTGATGCATCCCTTTTACTGTTGTAGGGGCAATAGTGTTACTTGTGAGTTGTGTAAACGCTCCCTTTCCTGAAATGGGAAGTTAAAACAAAATACTACATAGAGGAATCTTGACATTGTAATCCTCCTCAGTTACTTCTCGCTTTCTTTAGTTTCATCTTCAATGTGCCCTTTTACTGTGACTGTATGATGTTTGATTGCATCATATTCTTTTAATTGTAACAAAGTCATTTTTGAATGAAATATCTCTGCATTTACTCAAGTACAGCCTCAAGGTACTTTATCCTTGACTGGAGGTGACATTACCTGATAGGAGCATGATGAGAACGGCAGCAAAGACATCTGGGTAGGGCGCCAGACCAGGAAGACCCATGGCGGCATGTTCTTCAAAGTACTCAGATATGACACCCCCAATGAGGTCATCAAAAGTCCCACTCCATGCCAGTGCAACACTGGATGTCCCTGGCAAGGAAATAATAAAACATGCAATAAACTAATCAGCTAAACTAACCATCAGTCATAAACACACAGATGCTGATGGTAATAGTTCCCTCCAGTTTACAGCCTCTGTTATTTTGAACCATGTTCCCTGGGGTTATTAACCTGATAGCATTGAAAGAAAAGAGGCATTTATTAAAGATTTCATATGCAAATTTGTCAAAAGAGTCATTAAAATGTGCCTGTGCAGCAGGTGAAAGGTCAGAAAATGTTGTTGTGTCTCATGTTGATGGTTGATCATTTACGACTTTCAATGGTCTATGTGAGTCAAACATGTTGTATAACATGTTACATTATCATTTCTTCAAGGGGTAACGGTAAGAAGACAGTTATTGAGACAGAGATTAGATTAAGATTACATTCTTGTCCATTTTGGTCAAATAATAATTGTGATTGAACAAAACAAAAAAAAAACTACCGAAATTAACATTTAAAAACAAATAATTGTTCTAAATTTAAGTCATTGAATAATTGACACAATAATCAGTCACTAATTGATGTATGAAAACAATCCTGTCTATCATACTTGCCTATGACGTAGGACAGTAACAGATTCCAGCCAGTGATAAAGGCCAGCAGCTCCCCAATAGTCACATAGCTGTAAAGGTATGCTGAACCTGTTTTGGGAACCCGAGACCCAAACTCTGCATAGCACAGCCCAGCGAATATGGAGGCCAGAGCGGCGATGAAGAAGGAGATGATGATGCTCGGCCCGGCAGTGTCTCTGGCCACCTCACCAGACAGGACGTAGACCCCTGCTCCCAGGGTGCTGCCCACACCGAGGGCCACAAGGTCCAGAGTGGTAAGGCATCGCTTAAAAGTGGACTCCTCTCCCTCTGGTTCGAGAGGTTTCGTCCGAGACAGACTCAACAAAAAAGACTTTATCCCACTGCACGACATGCTTCTAAGGTTTGGACAGGACTGAACGGAATCAGAGAGGAGGAGAGCAGTGGCGTTTGAGAGATAGAGAAGTCAAGGGAGAGGGGTGGGCAGGAAGGGCGGATCAGTGAACATGTCAGTGAATAATTGTCAGGTCATCTCCATAGTAGAGCATTTTCTATTTAAAACAATATGATTACCAAAATCTACCTCTAAAAGTAGCCTTCCATATTCAACATGCAAAAGCAACTTTTTTTTAAATCAGAAAATTATTATGTATCACATGAGACCTGTAATTAACTCAAACAACTTTTCTGTTGTGCTCAAGTTTGGCATTTAGACTCAAACTACATGCTTAACCTTGAACTTTCCCTAAAAACACAACCAAATGAATCTCTGAATATGAATTAAAGACAAAAGAGAAATGAATCTGCTCACCTTCTCTATATAATTCCCTGCCTCAGAGGTGTACTTTCAAGATGCAATTAATATAAATTGTCAATCATCCAAATCACATTATTCTTTTATATGCCTCCTGCTTTATCTGCTTTATCTGCTTTATCACGCCCACTGATACTATAGTGCTGATGCCTGTCGTTTTCCTTGACTGCCCACAGCTCAGCAACAACACCTTGCTCCAGCACTGTACTTTACCCAACTCACACGTACTTACGCAATGACTGCCTTCAGCATTTCTGATGACATCAGAAGTTTCACTCACAAAATTATATTCTGTCAGTAAGTAAATATGTTCTCACCACCACAGAGTTGTATCATGTCACTCCTCTCAGGTTTATTCACGGCAACTTCTAATCATTGCTACAAAGGAGGAAAAAGGAGACGCTCATATCAATGTGATTTACACCCACGTTCCTGCTTTAGCTATTGTAAATGTAAATTGCAGTTTAATTCTTCGGAAAGGATTTTATTGGTGTTGAACAGCCAAGTCAGATGTAATTAAGTTATTCATTCAACATTTATGGTGTGTGATAAATCAAGGATCAAGGAAATGCTTGCATATTTTCTTTCTTCCACATGTCTTTTATTGTTTGCTTCATCATATATATATTTATTTTTAATATTATTTATTTTTTTAGTGTGTAAAAATGTGTGAAATGTATTGCTGCTTGTTAGGATTACACACTTAGTACGTGTCTCGTAAGTGAGAACGGCGGCTTTGATAATCTTTTCAAGATAAACCAAGAGGCAAACTTTGAGGTGCACATTTGTCTGTGACTTTGCACTCGACCTTCACAAAAAGGATTAGAAACCAGTAGACTTCCAGAACTCGTGAGTATGTTTGAAAATAGTGAAAAGTGAAGAAATTTACTATTTTTTAAACTACGTATCATAGAATCCAACACCCATAAGTGAAACATGCTCATTTGTCATATCATGAAAGCATTCAGTATTCAGGAAAAAAATGTCATCCCAAAAAGATTAGGGTCTTAAACCTGTTTACATACATGTGTCGCTTAGAAACAAGCCGGTGAATAAAGGCTGAGCTGGCCATGACCTTATCCTTGGAGTCATGGCCGAGTTTGGACGCCTACTTGCATTATCGCTGCTGTATCCCATTTGCAACCAGAAGGTGTGAGCCTGCCAGACTAATGGCCCAATGAGTTAATGAAAGAGAGGACAAAGCAGCTTTCATGGCTTATGCGTGAAGCCGGCTGCACACTTACTCTTTGAGAGGTAGCTTTCACCTTCTCATCTCCCATCAGGGGATTTCGGTTCACCTAATCCCTCCTGGCATCTACTTCAGCAGGCAGGAAAGTAGGAGCCTGTGTGGACGGTCATTACCTTTGACCAAATTTAAAGCCCAGCCTTTCTATCTACTCATCTCACTCCTTGAGATACCATTTCCTGAGGGGACACAGGGATAATGCTTAACCAAATAACAGCTACTACACATGTAAAGAGCAGCTTTATCATCTGTAGATAAAGAGCTGGATCACCCTGAACCTCCGTTTATGTTGATCAATAACTTATTTGGTTTTCCTTTATGCAAGAAACATCAGAAATGCAATAGTTTTCCACGACTGACTTCCATTAGATTTCACACGTGCAAGCTCAAGGATATTGAAGTTGTAAATGTTACTCTACAGATGTATAAGTTGTTTACCTTATCTTCAGTCCCACGAGGAGTGATGGTGCTGTGAGAAGTGGAATGTCACAAACCTCTCCGTGCTGTTGACTCAGATGAAGGAAACATGATTTTTGCCGCCGTATATACAAGACTGGCCTGTGTGACCCTCCCACTCAATGGTATTACAAAGTAGCCTTTCTCAGTCCCAACCAGTTTGGATCATAATGTGCTCTTTATAGCATGGAGGCACGGGGCGAGAACTGTGAACAGCAAATCCCAGTCACAATGACAAAAATCCTTTTGTGCTCACTTGTCACTTATTTCACTTTGTTTTGCTTAGCTTAGCTTTAACCCTGCTGGTTTTTAGAGAGGAATATGGGTAAAAGGACATTTTTCCTGGTGAACTCAAGAATGCAATCAAAACTTTAATGAAAGAATTATTTTTGTTGACATTGCTTGCAGAATCGCTCTAGAGATGTTAATGTCAGTCTGTTGGTGTGTGGATCCAACACTTTTTGAACAGATTTTGGATGGTTTTCTGTGAAATTTGATACAGCCTTTAGACATCCCCGGAGGATTAATCTTAATAATTTTGGTGATGCACTGAATTCATTTAGTGCAACCTGCAAGTCAGAATTTCCACCTGCACAGCCAAGAAAAAAAAGTGTTTTGTTCCAAAGTTCAAAGTTTCAGTCTAGACTACACAGTAAACACAATTTACAACATGTAAAATTGCCAATAATACGTTTTCCCTCATAGTTTGTGGTTGCATGACACGCCTTCATATGAAAAACATTACATTACAAGAGATTACATTTTGTAAGGAATTTTCTCAGGCCTATTTGTGTTATCATGATCAACATGCAATGCATTATCAGAGCAGCAGAGGTCAGTATAAAACATTTCAGTCCTCACATGGTTCTGTTCTACTATGATCACTGGTAAGGGCCAAAGGAAAAACACTTTTATTTACAGATTCATGCAGTATTAAAGAATATTATTATTATAGAGAATATAGATTTTTTTACTCAGTAGGACAGGAATCATTTCTCCACGCCACTGATTGCTCTTCATGTTAATGCTGTGAATGATGGTCAGGTGATCTCAGGGAAACTTTGATAGTAACCAGCAAATGATGAGTCATCCTGTTATGATGAGTACTACTGGACTGTCTGCCAGCCTCTGTACTTCCAGTAAGTCATTCAAGCTGCCACCCTCTCATCTTCTTGTAACAAAATATACATAAATTGTGTGTATAAATAAAGTTGAATCCTTCATTCAGCCTTGATACAGGTAATGAATGTGCAAAGTTCTGTTCAAGGTCAGAAATTACTACTACAACAACAACTACTGCAACTACTACTCACTAATACGTTAAACTGGAGCAAAGCACCCGAAGATAAGATCTGGTTAAATGTAACTTCTGATCCCACGTCAATGTTTGTTCTCATTACTGGAGGTTAGGTGACTCCACTTTGGACATTTCTACCTCACACTCTAAGCACACACACACACAGTCCTCCCTCCCCACCCCTTTTAGCTGTGGACCTGCTCACTCTTTAACTGGACTCCTGCCAGGACAGAAATAGAGCAGCCGGCCTCTTACTTCAGTGCCAACACATGCTCCGACTATTCATGTGACAGAGTTCAGAAAAATCGAAAGTTTAACGGAGATTGCTGTTCCACAAAAAGCACAACATTCAAAAATGGAGAAATGTGTGTGGGTGGGTGTTTTTGTGTGTGTGATTGATGCTTGGGTTTATAAAATTAGTACTCTTTAATGTTGAAAAAGTGGCGAAATAGACCTAAATACAAGCATGGAAGCCGGTTTGTGCGCTCCTAGATGCGTAGCAGCCGCGAAAGACGTGCGTAAAATGATGCGTAATCGAGGCGTGCAGCTTGCAGTATATGTTTCGGGGGGTTTCACGTTACACGGACGTTAAACACCATCGGATTTACCGCAAAGACCATCCCCTCCCTAGCTCCGTGCTCACACGCACTTTGGAGACGTTGCGCCGCAGTGGTTGCGTCACAGCGGAGGACACGTAACGGGACGGCGTGAAAAGAAGCACCGGGGACAACCGACACAGCCAGGACCACCAGCACCGAGGACCGATTGACTCAGGTCGTACCCAGCACAGAAAGGTAAGCGGGTCTTTGTCTTGGGGGTGGTGGGGGTCTCCATAAACTGATCTAATCCAGTGAAACGGGACTTCTAGAGCCTGTAGATACCGTTAGAAACACATCGGAGAAGTTTGCTGATGCGTCATTATTCTATAGGCCAGTGAACTGCAGCAGAAACCTCCTAAGGAAGATTTACGTTTTGAGTAAGTGGTTAAGAAACAAGATTTAGTTCAGAGCATTTTATAGCAGCAGTTTATTTAAAATAGAAATATCAATAAGTAGAGAAAAACTATAGTCAGACATAAGTAAAAGTCTCCTCAGTCCTTTATTCATTGTGGGGTACAGACATGGGTGTGGCTCTGCATGCTCACTCCCCCAGACGTTGAATCTAACATAAACTGCACGTTATTTTAGGAGAGCTCCACTTACATCTTCAACAAACAGGACCGCATTTAAAACCCCTTTTCCCCCTCCAATCTCTGTGGAGATCCCAAATGGTGCAAAGTCCAAAACTCGAATCAAACATGTGTCCTTTCGGGGAGATTTTCATTGTAATCCAGCACTAAAATTGTAAAGTGAAACATAGTCTGCTTGAAAAGTTGGCAAACAACCTTTTCTCATTATTAGCTATGCCTCCATATGCTGTACCTGTCTGAATAGCTGTGTTAGAAGCTAGAAAGGACTTCACAAACATTTCTATGTGGCTAAATAAATAGTTTATCTGCCACATTTCAATCTGCCAGTGTGTCATTTTTAGGAGAATTTGAACTCATGTGATTTGAAACCGAATACTTGTCTACTTGTCCCCTTTGGCAGCTGTGTCGCACTGCTGCACTCCTTCTCAGAATTAATCTCCAAGAATGTATGAGTCATCGATCACTTTACCTACCAGTCGAGAATAATTCTAATACCACGAGCAGCTTACTTAACAGGCTCATTAAAGTCACTCAGGAAACAAAGGGGACGGTTTCATGCTTATTGCGTCTCAGCAAAACGATTTAATGTCCAGTAAGGGACAGCGCATGGATGCTTTGCAATTCTATCCAATCCTACCTCAGCATTTCTCTCCCTTTAGGCCCCAAACTATTGATTCCTGCGCTGCGTTGGCACAGAAGACCAAATATAGGAAATGGTAAGCGGACAAGCCCTCTTCTTCTCTTCCATCTTGCATTACATGACTGTGGTTAGGAACATATGATTAATGGCTATAGCTGAATGGGGGATCCATCTCAAACAGACTGTTTTGTCTGTCACTGAATGGGGGAGGTGACAGAGTGGAGGTCAAATGAAAACCAACCATTCATTTGCAGCAACCTGTCACCATGCCAGTCTTATGTATGATAAAAGCAGGAGTGTTGGGTGTCCGTATACCTGATAGACAGACTTGACAGCATTTATCCAAAGGTGATGCCTCTGTGGAATTATTTAACACTTATGGCTGACGTCCAGTCTTATTGTTAAAAGTGTAATTTAGTGTTTTGTTTTGTCTTTAGGTCTTCTCTGAGGTTAAACACACATTCGCTCTTATTTATACTCATCAACTTTGTGCCTTTGCCTTTTTGACAATGGCAACGCCGTAACAATAGAAACAGGCAGGAGGGGGGG